>APFE031178186.1:51787-64519 GCA_000404065.3 Pinus taeda | reverse complement strand
CCTTCGCCTACACCAACTGTTCACTGTGGACCATCGTCAACCATGCTTCCCACCATTACTGGACACATCAGAGATTGCAGGACAAGTTCAGCAGATGGAGGAATGCAACGCAATGGGGACCATTGCTTCCTAAGGGGGGAGGAATGATCCAGGTGGATGTTGGTGGCCACCCACCTATCCCATTTGGACCCCCATAACTGTTTCTTTCAGTTTTTCAGTTTCCATAATTGTAGCACAATTTACTATTTTTAGTAGTTTTTTTCAAGTCCTGAACTTTCGTAGCTGTTTTGAGGCCTTAAACGACGTGTTTTGGGAAATCTTGGGGAAACATGGGTCCATGGACCGATGTTGCCCTTCCCAAAGTGGTAGTTCTCGGATAGATCTTTCTAACGAGCTATCATACACGTCAAACGGATTGTATGCCAAAGTTACAACCCCAAGAAATTGATGTACCAATTTACCCAAAACGGGGCCCACAATTTGGTGTTTCATCTTCTAGGGTTAGG
This sequence comes from Pinus taeda, assembly GCA_000404065.3. Classification (NCBI taxonomy): domain Eukaryota; kingdom Viridiplantae; phylum Streptophyta; class Pinopsida; order Pinales; family Pinaceae; genus Pinus; species Pinus taeda. Next base: position 64,013 of record APFE031178186.1, on the reverse strand, counting down.
TTTTGGAATGTGAAGGGTTTTCCATTGTTTCTCAACAATAAATAGGCCTTCGAGCCTCATTGTAACAAAGTTTGGAACAGTTCAGATTCATGTAGCCGCCACATCTCTTCTCAGAGATAAGCTACCATCGCCCTAGTTGGTTTATTTCCATTTCTGGTTGTAAGCATATTTCAGTATTTTCCATTAATGAAATGAAGCATTATTTCCACTGTAGCTTTGTGTATATGGTTATCTTGGTATTTTATTGCGTTCCTGTCTAAATCCAGATCAAGGCTTGGATAGACTCCATGCCCAATGGAATACTAGGTAATATTTCTAATCTTGTTTCTCATCTAATAGGCAGTGGTCTACGGTTCTTGAAACCTCACAGGGAGGATTTCATCCCTAGAAGGAGCTAGTGTTAGCCCTGAGATGCAGTGCTGACCTTTTGAAGGTAGAAGGAAAGGTTTGGTCTGCTTCGTTGTCCTTAAAAGGGTTCCACATAGGCCATTAATCCTCTTCTTCCCTTACCTCACTCACACTTTAACCTTCCTCTTCCCTAACTTAACCTTCAAGACCCAACAAAATTCCTTTGAGGCCTTAGCCTGAGCACATTAGCCAAAACCCCATAGAACCTCACCCATATGCCATATGCGACCTTAACGTAGTTCCTGAGGGTGCCTCGTACCTTTGCCACTCTCCGCCGTTGATCCTTCCCTACCAATCCAACAGTCCACATTCCATCTGATACACATAACATGCTCGATAGCTCTCCACCATTAGATCACCCCCACCAGATTTAATGATCATCGCCCATATCTTGTATACAACAAGTGTAGTAAGTACCTGCTAGATGAGGGGGGATTTTCTTTTTCCCCGTTGCTACGTGTCATCCCGTGAATGGCATTGTGTGAGTTCTGACACTTACCACTTCCCACCTAATGCCCACACAATAAAAATGGTTGCCACTTAAATCAAACCGCTCCATGCGTTACTGTCCGCGCATCTCTACCCCTTGATAACTGTCTAATCTGCCTGCCTGGAGATCCAACGGCCTGAACATATTTTTCTCCCACCACGACCGCTAGCCTCTAAAAAGCAATCTCCACTGCACATCTCCCTTGAACCGATGACCACTCTTTGTGATCATCCACAACCGTTCATCTCCCCATGCACCCCATACCCAACGTCCTGTCTGTTGCACGAAGAAGAAGATGGCCTTCTCTGTTAGTCTAGTGATAGTTTGACCATGAAACTAAATTAAAGAAGAGCATGGCCGGAGGAGAAAAAGACATAGCACGAATCAACAACTGAATTAAACAGTCATGGAACTCCATTGTCGTGATTAATCTAACCACTTGAGGATAGCATGGTACCAGAACTGATCAGGTTTTCGTAGAGAAGAAAGCAATTGCGTTCAAAGATGCTGTCAGACAGTTAATTGTAGTTGGTGGTCAATTAAGTCCCCTCCATCCTTGAACGGCTAAGGGCCATTGTAAAGATATATTATAAATAGCTGATAGCAAGATGTAATGAAGGTTTGTAAATTGTGTTTTGGTTCAACTTCTGGAGACTGTAGATACTCTGTAACTTGCAGCAACTCATCTTAATTTTCAACAATGCAAGCTTCTTTTGATATTACATGTTCAATGTCCATTTCCTTTCTACTCTAAACTTGTACAAGGAATGTTTATTTCATAATATATTCTAGGCCTAATGCTAGATAACTATCATCTTATCTCTGTATTAATAACTTGAATGTGTTGTTGAGTAGGTCACCCAAGTTTCTTCTGTATCTAACACTAGATAACTATCATCTTATCTCTACGTTGATAGATTAGATTTGCAAGTTTCTTCACTAGGTGCAGCTGGCCATCATATATTTGTGTATGCATCTGCTGGTGTGGTTAGTATTATCAATTCATCTACTTAATCTACAAATTGTTGAGCAGTGGTGGTCTAAAGCCTTGTAGTCTGAGGGTGTTCATGCATGTCTGGAGTGAAAACAAAGTGGAATTGGTTATCTGGCTTGAACCAAACCATCACCCATCCCAATAAGTTCCTAAAACCATATTGAAAATTATACGTTATCAGGCATCTCTAAGCTACAACCTAGGAGAGTTTCATGGAGTCCTAATAGGACGACTGCCCAATGCACGGTACCAAACTTATAGTACAACACCTATATAATTGTGTCAAGGGACAGTACTTCATCTATTATTTCCTTGTTCAGTTCTGCTCAGGTGGATGATGTCACCAACTCTCCTCCTTACTTGGTCATTTGTATCTCCTTCGCCATTCACTCATTCTTAACTATCAGAAAGAAAACACTTGATATAGTGGCTTCGATATATGCTCTAGTTGCATCGACCAAGGTCACTCGCTCCTCATACTATGGAGGAGATGTATAATCTTCTGGAGTTGACACTCTGGGAGATTGCACAACTCTATTTCAAGACTCATCGAATGAGATGTTGTGCATCTCACCTTCTAGCTAATCTCCAAGGATCTCATTGTCTCCTTGGTCACTTGGGACTTGCTCATCTTCTAGATGTGGTGAATCTAGTGAGTAGACCCCTTGGTAATGAGGCATTAGGCTGATGTCTTGCTCTAACTCTCGCTGCTCCACGTCTGCATCCATCTGTTCAAGCGCTTGCTTTATCTCTTGAGCAAAGTCCTACTCTTGTGATGGTTCACTCTATTTGCTTGAAGCCAACTACTATGATGAGCCCACTACTTATACGAGTGTTGTTTCATCCATCTTCCCATGTTGCACCCCCTATTGTACCTATTTCTGTTGTGCTTCACTCTCCTGTTTTCACAACTCTTGTTCCTTTCGGAGATGCTCCTTCAGGTCAGCTAACTCCTTCTCTGTTTCTTCCTTTATTCATTTTTCCCTTGGCCTTCGCATGATTCTCTTATTGTATTGTTTCCTCTTCACCTCTATAGCCATAGCTTATTTCTCTACAAGTGGATGTGCTCAGAACTTGCAGCTTTTCTCTTCCTCCATGCGATCGAAAATCTTTCTCTTGCACTTATCATGCACTCATATGGTCACCTCTATTGTCGTTGCTACTTTGGTGCTCTCTGGGATCCTGCTTGACGTTGCTTTGCTAACCACTCCATATAAAATCTGACCTCTTCATTGGGTCTATAGAAACTATAGCTATATCTCCATGGGTCCTCCTCTGCCCAATGAAATTCCCCATGGATCCAGTTGAACTGTACTCTCGTGCAGTGATATTTCACAAGACAATGTGGGTCATACAGATTGTAAATTCAGGGGTCGAATGGATACTTCTTCATCTAATCTGCTTCAACATTTGCATTCTTGAAACATTGAATCTCATATAACCAAATGCATAGTGGAAGAGTGGGCTAAGGTGCCTTCTTCTTCGGTGCAACCTACTTGTCAATCCTACCGAGCTGTGATATGCTACTTCCTGCATGACGAGCACATCCAAGGAAAACTTTGGTAGAATACGCGGAGACTTTTCTACATTGTACATCCATATGAAAGTGTCGGACAGTAATGCATACCAATCCACTATGTCTATCAATGCCTCCATTGTTGTCATTAACATGCAGGGTGGATCCTATTCGAATATCATCTTGTAAACATGGGTGACAAAATGATCAGACAACTATGTGATAACTCCTATGAAGCTACATTCAGGCAACATCTTACAATAAGTATTTACAATAGTCTCTGTTAGTGACCTTGCCCACTTCAATCTTCGGAACTCCTGTCGAGCTTATAATGCATCCAAGATGTAGGTAGACATGTAGATTTTTGCTTGCATACCTTTGGGTGGTTGTCGAGCCCTTGTTACAAGTTCCCGTAGTTAATGAGACAACATGCCAGACTAGTTACGTGGTTTTCCCTCTCTGGCCAGTTGGTCCAGTGTGATCCCCCAACTCATTGGGAAGGTTTCCATGCTTTCATGACCATATAGTCAAGATGTGAAAATGACCAAGTATTAATACGCCTTTCGCAATATATTTGTCTTGTAGATATGGTTGGGTTTTATCCTAAATATAGCTAGCCCCTTTACCTTTTTCTTCAAAATGTCTTTAGAGTTCATTTTGTTGTTGGGTAAGCTGAAGGGAGTTTGCATGATAGTCATGGGCTCCAACATCTGATATGTCTCATCATAGTCTTCTACCCTGAAGGTTGTAATTTTCATCTCACTGACACTACTCAAGTATCATCTCGGGATCAATGTGTGAGATGATTCAGTGTATCATGTCCACGCATGGGAACATGGGGTATTTGCATGCATTTTGGTACAAGCCAGACTTGTGGATGTTCACCTATACCTAGTGGTCTTCAAGGTATTCCCCAAATGTGGCTGTAAATGCATCATTGACATCTTTCTATTTTAGCTTGATTTCCTTGTCTATAATCATCTTCGTATCTTCAGAGATCGCTAGACTTGTAGACACTCACTCAACCGTTGCTCCAGTTGCACTTGCATCAGTGTCCTTTCATCCTGCTCTCTTAGAGGTCATTGATCTTGAACTATTACGATGCAGATGAACACTTGCTAGATCTGGAGACAAAGCAACATGCATGACAAGAAATCTGTCGTCGAAAACCATAGAAAATTAGAGGAATGACATAACACATACTTAGGGATTGATAGGCAAAGATTGTAGAATTTCTTCTGGGAGGCTGGGTTGCTGGATGCCAGAACTCTAAAAAGGAATTCTAGGCTATCTAGGAGGCATGAATAGCTACAAGAATTTTGTAATGTGTAGTCTAGGCTCACTGCTGAATACTAGAATTGTGCAAGGCGCAATTTCAACTGGCAATGGCTGTAGGCTCAGTGACTACAATGTGCAATTTTCTGGGCCAACAATCACTGTCCCTTAGAATTGTAGAAATTTGGCCTAGGGAATAGTTGTTAGGTAGAAATTCACATTTCGTGAGGGGAAGATAGAACCTTCCCTCTAAGGATTACGCAATGTTCTCTTGGTGAGGTAGAGTCTAGGCCAAGGCTACCCAGACCCGTCGATAGGAAACTGAAAGCAAATGTGAATTTGAATGCATGGCGATACTGAGTGGAAGCAGGAGTGAAATATCATGCATGTAAATTATGAATGAAATATTTCAAAAATGGAACAACATGCATGTGGGTGAAGCGAGTCTCTGAATTGGTGACCGTTCGTGCAAAATAGTTTCATGCATGCAACAGCAATGAGATAGCAATGAAAACTAAAATGGTGTTAGTACAAGCTAGTATACATGTAAACAATAACAAGCATTCAAAGAAAACAAGCAAACAACACTCACAAGAAAAAACACAAGAAACGACAAAAATGTTGTAAAAGACAAGCTGAGACCACTTACCCGTGAATAGCTGAGCTGGATGTGTTAAAGAGGTCTAGATGTGTTGTGGGATGTCAGAGCTCCAAAATTGATGCGAAGAAATTAGCTCTGAAGCATCAAATAAATAAGTTTGAAGCTCATGATGAGCATTCCACAAATTTAGGAAAAAGCAACACTTGGAGGAAATATTCTAAAATGATATTTGCATGTAACCTCTAGCTGCTAAAATAACTACCTAAAATATAGGGATGATTTTTTCATGTTGATTTTTCTATTTCAAGAAAAGGAAGTCGATGCATGGAAGTCAAATTTCCTTCATCCCATGTGGAACTAGTCAAACCAATTGCACATGCAAGAGCCTGCTCAACTACTGGGATAAAATGTGTATTTCTGGAAGGGATCTGGGCTGACTGCCCAGAATATTTGCACAATTTCTAGGCAGTGTAGCTGATTGCTGCCTAGGATTGCACAATTTCTAGGCTGAGCAGCCCTGTTGGGAGGAATTACACAATTTTCTGGATGAAGCTTGACACCACAACCTACAAGATTAGCACCAAAACAATTGGAAGAAACAAAGATTAAAGGGCTTTGTTACAGTTGTGATAGAAAGTACACTAAAAGTTGTAAGTGTACTGAGAAGAAATTAATTTACATAGATGTAGAAGAGGAGGAAGAAAAATAAATGTCAAAAGAAGAGGATATATAACAGGAACCAACCCCAAAGAGAGAAGAAATGAATTTGACCATATCTCTTGATGCATTGACAGGAATTACCACTCCTAAAACTCTCAATATAGAAGGACATATCAAGAAGAAAAGGGTAATATTGTTGATTGATTCGAGTAGTACCCATAATTTTATTCATTGTAAGATACCTAAGGAATTGAATTACTTCCTATTGGTGGGCTCCAGTATTGTAGCAATAATGTTGCAACTCTTGGGACTCCCTTCTTTACTTTTATCAACCCGATTGTTCATAACAAACTTGGAAGCGACAACGCTGTATGCACAAGTACTAGCTCTTGCCGCAGCTGTCACTTGGTCAGCTGGCATAAGTCCGATAGGGGATTTAGCCAACTTCTATGAGCTCTTAGAAGAATATTTCTAATTTATGGATGAAAGCTAACTCAAAGGAAGCTAATCTACTTGCGAAAAGAGATTGAAAAACTGAAGGAAAGCATAAACCCTAGCAAACCCTAATTCTACCAGCTAGTCCTACTGATGCAAAGATGAGAATGAAAACTACTGAAAGAGATGCAATTACTTCTATGAAGGTAAAATACATGTGTTTAGACTACCTTGTTCCTAAGAAAACATCTTTTTTTTATTTTTGATTAAGTTGTCAATTTCATCATGCATATGCTTGAACTGTGCTTTACTGTGCAGGGGTGGATCAAGGAGAAGAAATGCTTGGGAAAGGTTGGAAAGGTTCAGAGGGGGTCTAAGGAGTCCCTAACACTCTTCCAGAGATTTTCACAAAGTTTGGCTATCAAGAAACCTCATTTGTGAGCTTCTACAGGAAGTCTGCATGGGTTCTACAGGATGTTCAGAAATTTCTACAGGATGTTTAGAAATTTCTATAGGAAGTTTGAAAATCGGTTTTTAGAGGATGGATGAGTGAGGAAAGATGCATGGATGGATCTGGAGGTAGGATAGGGGTCTAAAGCATCCTAGGGACTGGTGGATGGAGTGGTGAGAAGGTGTAGAAGGCTGACTTGGCTTGAAGAAGGCTAAGGCAATGATTGAGCAAGAAGGTAGGGTTACGTGGAAAAAAGGACAGATGGGAGACGAGGAACTCAGCTAGGAGATGGAACAGGTGGCTCGGATGATGCTTTGGGTGGATGAAAGAGTGGAGGAGATTCCCTACACTGTGTACTTCGACCAAATCAACAAAGTCTTGCAAATGATCAAAACCTGAGCTAATCTAGTCTACCTATCAAAAGCATGAAGGAACAATAGCTGTATTGGAGAGAAAACCATGTACATCAACTATGCAGAGAAACATTTCAGAGCTCTAAACTCATAACTAACTTCTGAAGGGAAACAATACACTAAGGATTGCATGGTCAAGCAAACTAGTGTTTTTGTTGGGGCAACACTGTTTCTTCAATTCCAGCCCCTAATCCAATAAGGATGAGGTGAAACCGAGAGTGTGGTTGTCCCTTTTCTTTGAAGATTTTTATGTTATTATCCTACCAAAACACCTGAAGCAATTTCATTCATAAATAGTGATCTATCCAAGCAACATAACTAAATATTCCTAATAGAAATATGTTCAAATGCATAAAGGGAAACAGTGATGCATAAAGGAAAAGTAACAGTACAGAAAGGAGGCCCTAGGCTCTCAGGTTGGGCCCAACCCTGAGAGCTATGGCTCCTATGGAAAAGTCAGATTTGATATAAAATCGAATCGCTTCTCATTATCAAAAAATATTCATAAGAGTGATGCCAAAAATGGCTACAAAAGAACAAAGTAGAACTAGCAGCACTAAGGTGCAAAATACACAATGGTTTCAAAAGTCCCTTACGAAGGCTGAGGCCTCAACATTTATACATCATAAGGTACCTAGCTGGCCTCCTCAATCTATGGAACTCGGCTGTCCAAACTGTGAGTTAGACAGTCCCTTCTAAAATCTGCTTGGCTGCCTTCTAGATTCAGTTTTGGTGGTCTTTGGAGCTCGGAGTTGGGGGTGAAGATCCCGAGGCAGGGTTATTTAATGCCATAGACAACCCCCCTATGAATCCTCACCTCAGGCTTGGCTGTCTTTTAGCCCATGACTGCTCGATTTTGCTCCAACATGTGTCAAAAAACCTGAAATAAGCACGTGTTAGCCACCTAGGAAGAGTGACTACCCTTATTCGTACAAATGACATAAACATACTGAAAATAAAGCATAAGCTATGGAAAATTAAGGATTTGAACAAGGACTAAACAAGGATAATTAGGCCAAATGAGCCCAAGAAGTTACCAATTTTGGGGCTCATCATCACCCCCCTACTAAAAGGGTTGCTCATCCTCTGAGCAACTAATACAGCTCCTCGTCTTTCATTTCTTTAATCACCACCCTCACATCCTAGGCTTCTGAAGTAATGTCCTCCACACTGTCATGGAATCCGGCCTCCCTTTCCACCTCTTCCCACTGCTTATGCTCCTCCTCTTCTATGCCTCCCTCTAACAATCCCAAAAGCAAGGGTGGACTTAGCTTGAGGCCTATCCAATTGGACTGGAGGTTCTGCATAGAATTCTTGTAGAGAGGTACCCATGCAAAGGCCTCCCTCATCTGAGTTGGAGTGTGATATTCTCAGATTTTGAGGCTGTGGGACAATGTGTTCCACCTACGGGTGCAAGCATGAACACAATTGTCCCCTAATAATCGCTCCATATCCTCAAAGTGTGCTATGGCCTAGGTCTGGTGATCCATGTACTCTAATAAAACCTGAGAGTTGGTTGCTAGGTGCTGGTGAGTAGATATCAATGATGTGGGGTCCCCTGTCTCTGCTCTAATCAGCAGTGGTTCATGTAACTCTCAGTCCATGACATTCCTGACCTCAACTGCTCTCTTTTCTTCATGGTTTAACCATGAGGTCATTGCCATCAATTGCATGTCCCCTACTGCTGTGTTGGGGTCCCACGAGGTGATGTTTGGAAGGGCCAAATTATGGAGGTAAAACTCTGAAAGCTTGGCCTTATCTTTCGATGAACTGGTGTTACATAAATCCATGAATTGTTGGGGGTTTTGGATGTGGGAGATACCCCTCTATGCCAATGTGTTGATTTCGAACTGTAGCCATTGATCCCTTAGGTGCAGGCCATAGGATTTGGCCAGCTGCCTACATTGCAGAGCTTCCATTGCCCAACTGGCCATGCAGGCCAGATGTGCCTCCTTTTCTTACATATGTTGTTTCAGGGATTGTATCTCCATACCTGCCTGCAATTCCCTTTCTTGTAGCTGCTGGTTAAGTTCCTCGAGATTAGCTTGCATCCCTTCTTTTCCTTGAGGCTCTGCTGAGGGGTCCTTGGCTGCTGTGTCCTCTCCTTTCCTCTATCCCTGCAGCTGGAGCTGTTGTCTGAGCAGCTCATTCTCTTCTCTTAACTTGGCTTGTTAGGAGCTTTCCACATGCCTTACTCTTGCCAACTACCTTTGTGTTTCCTTGAGCCTTTCCTCTAGAGGTCCTATATCTGCTACCCCCTTGGATTTAATGATCCTCATCCAAGTGTGGGTTTATACTCTTTCTTCCTCTAGTGCTAGAAACAGTGGCATTGTGAACTTTTGAGGAATAATTTTGCCAACATCCAAAAAGTTATAATAAGAGCCCAGGTTGGGCTGGGGGCTTGGTTCCATGATGACATCGGCCTTCTCCTCCTTCTGTGGTGACTTGGCTACTCTCTCCTCCTCCTGAGGTGACTTGGCTGCTCTCTCCTCCATCTGCTCAGTTTCTTTCAGCCTAGCCAAAGTTTCCTGTAGAATAGCCTCAGCATCCTGTAGAGAGGCTTCTGAGCTCAATTTCTCCATTCTTTCCCTCCATGAGGATGTTTTTTGACTCCCCTGCTCATAATTAATGGATGCCTTGGAGGGGGATTTATCCTTTGGTGTGGTAGGGGTATCCACGATGGTGATTGGCTCTTTTGATGGAGGCTGGGGTCTGCCACTCTTAATCCTTACACTCCTTCTCGCTTTAAAATATAGAGGAGTCTCTCTCTTTCGTTTCTCTTTTGGCTTGGGAGAGGTACTTAGGGTGGCTAGCATAGTTGCTGCCTCCCTAGCTAGGATTTCGACCGACTTCTCCTTCTGCTGTCCTTCTTTCGGACTTCCTGTAGAAAGTCCTATAGCGGTTGCTTTCTTGCTTCCTGTAGAAGCCGAGGGCACTGTTTTAGCTTGCTTGGCTGAGGGTACTTTTTCTTTTATCTTGGCTGAGGTTGCCTTAGGGGTGCCCTTACTGACTTGAACTTTCTCAGTCCATTCTGCCCTGCTCTGTAGTCTTTTCTCCCTGGGTGTTGGTGCAATTTTATCATCCCCTATTTTGGTAGAGCTACGTCTCCATTATACACACAGTGATATAAAATTTACAATTTTACCCGGTGCTTTGACAGTGTCTCAATTTCTACAGGAGGGATTTTTCATTCAATCGTGGAGGAAATCTCACATGCAGATCACGAAGACAATTTCAGGCAATGATATAAAAAAACTTTTGATTTGACAGACAGAATTGCATTCACATTTCTCTACCCCCTCAATACGTCAACTTCACCACTTTTGGAATTATTTGCATGGAAAAGTTAAGTTCTTCCTACCTCACTGAAAATTTCCACCCTCGACGTGAACAGTCTGCGCTGCTTCGGATGCTGTGTTTCCTGTAGTGCAGCTTCCTGTAGAAATTGTTCTCGGCTTCTGGAGGAGGTTACGGTGGCACAGGACCAGTCTAAGTGGTAGTAGGATGTTTGAACAGACCGAGAACTCGGGCTAACAACTTGCAGAGGAGGAGGACACGTACTCGGCTACAAAATGGTTGTGAGCATAAATGACTGCAGTGCATCATAAGTATTCAACCGGCCAATTTCGAAATGCTGCGGAATTCATGGCAAGGGGGTGAGCTGTCCCTACTGATCCGTTGGCCAACGTCATTGCTATCATTCCCCAATGTTCCCCTGGCCACCAAATTCTTCCCTCTGCATTTACCACCGCCATTCCTGTGATACCGCCACTTCTCCCCAACTGGACACTTCCCACATGTCAATTATCCGACTTTTCGACATAACCAATCACATTTGGATCCTACAAGGCCATCTGACTGGCTGTGGTGGCCAGTTGAATGGCAACTAGCCTTGTTCAATCTATCCATTCTCACAGTCATGCATATTCAGAGTATAGCTTATGCAATTTGACGAAATAAGGTTAGGCACTTACCTGTGCGGCCGTGGATGTGTGTTTTTTCAGGTTTTGGGATGAGGGATGCTATATCTGCGTGATGCTGCATTGTGCTCAGGTGATGGAGCTCCTCTTCATTGGCTGTTGCTGGCTACGAGACTTTGAGACCCATTTCTCTAGTGGCGAATACTGCATGCACTGATTCTGCGAGCTGCTGGTGTCTTCATGGTAGGTGCTCCAGCTGGATTAGCTACTACAGGATTCCTGTAGGACATCCTGTAGGCGTTCTCCTTTTGGGGTGCATGCTGAAATAACTAGAGTCACGTTCACAGGTGAAGGGTCTTGAGATCACCCAGACAGGTGAAGTGTGCGAGCCTCAAAAGGCCTTATTTTTTATTTTGAAAAAAACAAATTTTCTTATTTGAAAAAAAAAGAGTTCTGGTATGCATGTGCAGGTATATTCGCCCAGATGAGAGTGATGGTGGTGAAAGGAGGTGAAACGAGTGGAGGATGGAAGAAAACGGTGGTTTCATGCCTCCTCAATGGGCTTGAAGCTCCAAATCCTTCTCTGTAGTCGATTCTGGCCCGTCCAAAAGCTCTACAGGATGTTTCCTGTAGAAATACAGAACTTCCTATAGAAAGTCCGATAGCTTCCTGTAGAAGGTTGAACCATGACCCGATTGTGTCCAAACCTTGGAAAAATGAGTGTTCATGGAGGGAGTGTATGTGAGGCTGCTTGGTAGCTTGATAGGGACCCTTGTCCTTGAGTTGAGAAGCCTCCTTTGGTGTGTTGTGTTCCTGCAACCTACAACACTTTCAGAGATCAACTTGTCTTCTCTTTTTTTTTTTTAAGAGACAGCAGGGGCGCGTCAATGAGGTTTTCACCCCTACCATCTGCCTTGGGCACCTCGAAAAGGTTTTCACCCAAGGATATTTTTATTCCAATTCTTTTTTCAGAGAGACAGTAGGAGCCCCTCGATGAGGTTTTCACTCCTACCATCTGCTTTGGGCACCTCAAAAAGGTTTTCACCCAAGGATCTTTTTTATT
>APFE031178186.1:30043-44175 GCA_000404065.3 Pinus taeda | reverse complement strand
TTTTTTTTTTTTTTTTTTGAAGAGAAAGCAAGGGTGCCTCAATGAGGTTTTCACCCCTACCATCTAACTTGGGTGTCTTAGAAAGGTTTTCACCCAAGGATCTTTTTATTCCCATTCTTTTTTAGAGAGACAGCAGGAGCGCCTCAATGAGGTTTTCACTCCTACCATCTGCCTTGGGCGCCTCAGAAAGGTTTTCACCCAAGGATCTTTTTTATTGCATTTTTTTTTTAATATAAAATGATGCTTAGGGTGTGCCCAAAATAGAGGGAGAACCCTTCTCTATATCCAGCACTGATTTTTCCATAGTTTTGACGAACTCTTGCCTCGAAAGAGGTTTCCTGTAGATCTTTAGTCGATGCCCATTGACGAGCATGGGGATGGATTCTTCATCAATAGTATGGATAAGGACGGAACCATTGTCATTACACTTTTCCACTGCATATGGTCCTAGCCACCTCATTCTCAGCTTCCCTTTGAAATCCTTATGTCTGGAATCATACAACAGCGCCCAATCTTCCGACTGGAATTGTTTGTCATTGAGGTGCCGGTCATGCCACAACTTCCTCTAAAGTTGAGTCACTTTTGAGTGGAGGAGGGCCTGCATTCGAAGTTCGCCTAACCCATTCAGCTGCATTAACCTTTCTTGTTGAGCATGGCTGAGATCTAGGTCCAGCTGAGCTGCCATCCTCAATGTGTTGTATTCAAACTCGATTGACAGCAAAGATTTCTTCCCATAGACCAGCGCATAGGGTGTGAAACTAGTTGTGATCTTCCAAGTGGTGTTGTAGGCCCAAGTGGCCTCAACCAAACGATCTGCCCAATCCCTTCTACTACTGCTCACCACCTTAGTCAAGATCCCCTCTAATGCTCTGTTGGTGACTTCCACTTGCCCATTCTCTTCAGGATGATATGGGGTGGAAGTCCTATGCTTGATTTTGTGATGAGCAAGCAAGTCTTCAATCAAATTGGAGGTGAATTGGCTTCCTTGATCGGTGACTAACTCCCTTGGGTAGCCAAATTTGTAGAAAATGTTCTCTTAAAAACTCGGCCACCTTTTCTTCTGTTGCTGCTTTGATTGCCTTGGTCTCTGCCCACTTTGTCAGATAATCTGTACACACAATGATGTAAGACTTTTGCCTTGAAGGAGGGTTGATAGGACCCACAAAATCCATACCCCACTTCTCAAATGGCTTAAGAGTCACCTGAGGTTGGAGAGGCATTTCATCCCTTGGGGTTGGTTTCCCCATCCTTTGGCATTGGTCACATTGGCTGATATATCTTCTGACATCTTGATGAAGAGTGGGCCAATAGTAGCCTACCTGTAGAATCTTGAAGGCAGTCCTCTTGGCTGCAAAATGTCCTCCACAAGGCCCATCATGACAAGTTAGGAGGATGTCAAAGACTTCCTCCTCCCTTACACAATGCCTTAAGATCTGATCATGGCCAAGTTTGAAGAAGTTGCCCCCGATCCAAGTGAATGAGGCACTTTTCCTCACGATTCTGATCTTCTCCATTGAGGATAAGTGCGGAGGGAACTGTGCGGAGACCAGATAGTTGGCTATATCAACAAACCATGGGGAGAGTGCTGAGATAGCAAACAGATGCTCATCTGGCATCTGGTCATCCACTGTTTCTTCTTCACTTGAAGTCAAATTCACTCTAGACAAAAAGTCAACAACAACATTTTCTTTACCTGGTTTGTCAACGATGGTGAAATTTAACTGCTACAACAAAAGTAACCATCTAATAATACGAGCATTCACATCATGCTTATTCATTAAATATCTGATTGCAGCATGGTCAGTATGTACAAATTTTTGATAGCTAGTGATATAGTGTCGGAACTTGTTCAGGGAATGGACCATAGCCAGGAACTCTTTCTCAGTTACCGTATAATTCATTTCCGCCTTGGATAAGTTTTTGCTGACAAAGTATATAGCATCTGGGAGTTTTTCTTCAACTTGTCCTAAGGCTACCCCTATGGCTTTGTTCAAGGCATCAGTGTGGATGTGGAAAGGTAGGGCCCAGTTTGGGCCTCTCAGAATTGGAGCAAACACCAACTTATCCTTCAACTCATTCAGAGCCTTCTGGCAGTCATCCGACCATTTAAACTCAACATCTTTTGCTAAGAGGCCAAAAAATGGCGAGGCTAGCTTACTAAAGTCTTTAATGAATCTACAGTAATATCCTGCTAAGCCTAGGAAACTCCGGACATCTCTCACCTTCTTAGGAGGGGGGACCCTTTTGATGATAGCAACTTTACTGGGATCCACCTGTAACCCCTGGCGAGAAATGGTATGGCCTAACACAGTCCCTTCAGTCATCAAGAACTCACATTTCTTAGGACTGAGGGACAAGTTCATCTCAATGCACTTGCTCAAAACTTTTCCCAGGTTGGATAAGGCTTCCTTGAAGCTAGACCCGTAAGGAGTAAAGTCATCCATATAGATTTCTACCGAATCATGGACCAACTCGGCAAAGACGCTTAATACAGCTCTCTGGAAAGTGGCAGGGGCATTACATAGCCCAAAGGGAAGGACGCGGTAGGCAAAGGTACCCCATGGACAAGTGAAAGTGGTCTTATCTTGGTCCTCCGGGCTGATTTGGATTTGGTTATACCCGCTGAACCCATCTAGGAAAGAGAAAAACCTCTTCCCTGCCAGACCATCCAACACTTGATCTATGAAAGTAAAGGGAAGTGGTCTTTCTTGGTGGCTTTGTTCAGTTCTCTGTAGTCCACACAGATTCTCCATTTCCCATTTTTCTTGGGCACCAACACCAGAGGGGAATCCCATTCGCTATCTGAGATGGGGTAGATGAATCCCACATCCAACAATTTTTTCACTTCTTCCTTAACAATGTCCTTGAGGGTTGGATTCATTCTCCTCTGAGGTTGCTTGACTGGCTTATAGTCCTCCTTGATGTAGATATGATGAGTACAAACCGAGGGATGGATTCCCTTCATTTCCTTGTAGCTCCAGGGAAAGGCCTCCAAATGGCGAGTCAAGAGGCTACATAGCTCCTTTTCTTGAGAGGGAGAGAGAGAGGAGCTTAACTTCAAAGTCTTCTTAAGGCAAAACTACACATTCTTAACTCTGGGTGTGGTCAGATTAGTGGCGCCTAGGTCCACTAAAGCATTGGCCTGGATATCTTCCACCAACTCTTCCAAGGATAGCGCACCAGGGGGGGGATTTTGGATTAAGTTTTCAATCAAATCATCCTCGGTTGGAGGACCTCCCTTGGTGGCCTCTACTGTGCATAATGGTGCAGAGTAGACCTCATCCTCTTCTTCTTCTTCCATCCAGAGGGGTAAGTCATGTTCTAGCAGAGGTTGGGCAGGAGGGTATTGGACCAGCTGTTTGGACATAGGCCCATTTTTTATGGTCATGCTTCCAGCTAGACAGCTAATGTAAGCATTTGCAGTAGCCAGCCAAGGCCTCCCCAAAATGAGGGGATATCCTGTGAGTTTTTCCTTAGGCTGAAGGACCAAAAAGTCTGCAGGGTATTCCCAAGAGTCAACAGAGACCAAGACATCCTCCACAATCCCTTCGGGAGTCACAGTGGAGCCGTCTGCCAATTGCAGCACTGTTGAGGTCTTCCTTAGGGAACTCTGAAGATTGAGCTTAAACATGGTGTCCTTGGTCATTACATTAATGGCGGCCCCTAGATCAATCAAAGTGTGGGGTATAATGGTGCCATTGATGTGGACATCAACTACAGAACTCCCAGGGTCCAAATACTTCGAACAGATTACCTGCCCTAACATGAGATCGAACAGTTGTCCTATGACATTGATGGTTGAGGCACCTTTCTTTCACCTGCCTGGGTGCTCGAAAAACTTCTCCTTAATCAATTTGTTGTATATCGGTACATCTTTTATGGCCTAAAGAAGTGGTATTTTCACACACAACTGCTTGAGTTCTCCCAGAAGCTCATCCTCTTCTGGGTTGGGTTGTGTGGTTACTATGAGTCACTCAGGAAAGGGTGGAATGGCTTGGGGTTCACTTTCCTGTTTCTCATCGTCCTCCTCTAGGGGAGGAGGTTGGCGTTTTGGAAGGACCTTCCTAGATCGCAGGTTGATCTCCTAGATCTCCACAGCATAGGTAGGGCATGTTGTCTCCCTAGTATATACCTGTTGGTCCTGTCTGTTGTTGGGGTTTGGGTTCGGTTGAGCAGGCATCTGGGGTTGTCTTGGAGGAGCAAGAGTTAATGGTTGTGGTTGAGTTGGTGGTGGAAGCAAAATGGCGAGAGGAGTGTTGTATTGGGGCCTCCACCCCGATTGAGGTGCATTCCACTGAGGTTGCAGCTGGGCATGAGAGCGAAATGAGTGAGAAGGAGGTTGAGTGTGGTATGGAGATGGATAAGACCACAGAGGAGGTGCAGACTAGGAAGGATGAGCAGGGGGACCCCAAGAAGGTATATGAGCAGATTGGTTGGGGTGGTAATAAGCTTGGGATGACCCTTGCATCCCATGCTAATAAGGTCTGGGTCCATGAGGCCTCCTTTGGTTGAGGAAGTAGAGAGGTTCAGTAGCCACCTCAGTCCCTAGGTACATGGCTTTAAATCCTGGCAAGGTAGGGCGTTGGTTGGTGGGGTGGTCTTCCTCACAAACGAAACATACCTCTACTGAGTGCAATGGGCACTCATTCTTGGGATGCTTCCTCATGCATCTAGGACAAAACATGGCCAAAGCCCTCTCAGCTTTTTCTTTCTTTTGCTGAATTCAGAAGGTATCAAGTTGCATGGCAATAGTCTACCTCATTTCTCTCTTAAGGTCTTCCATCTAGTTAGCAAACGCATGCTTGGAGAAAGAGGTACTAGATGAGAGATGATTCCCCCTACCTCTCTTCTGGGCCGCCCTAGAATCATTTCTAAACATGGTCTTTATATCCTCATAAGGTAGTTGGTAGATGTCTCCTCTAACCAGCATGTTAAGGGTGTCCAGAAGGTCTTCAGGGACTCCTCGGAGCAGAACCAGCTTCAGAGTTCTAGGTCAAGTGTGCACCTGGCCCTTTTATAACTAAGTTGGAACCTCTCCTCATAGTCTTCCAAAGATTCATTGCTGCCCATGGTCATCCGAAAGATTTCTCCCTTAGTTTCCTTGGACCTACAGTAGTCCCGGTACTTGGCGTTGAAAGCTTGCTGCATCTGAGCCCAAGTGGTGATACTGTTTCCAGGTAACCCCATGAACCAGTGTAATGCCGCATCCTTGAGGGTAGAGGGAAAGAGTTTCAGCTTTTGCTCATCCTGAACATAGTCATAAGTTTGACAAAGGATAGCAAACTCAAACAGGAAGGTATCAGGGTCCTCAGTAGTCAGTCCATGGAAGTGAGGTAGAGCAGAGGGACTTATGTTTTTCATTTTCATGTCTCCATTGGTCTCTCAGATGGGAAAGGCACCCTCTATTCTTTTGTCTTCTCTTCTACCCTTTCGTTTTTCAGCCATGGCTTCAGATGGAGTGTTCCCTAACTCTTCTTCTGCTATAGGATCTTCGTATATCTCAGGAGGTTCACCTATAGGTTCTTCTGGCTCACTGTCACGAGAGAAGAGAGAAGGTTGACTCAGTGATGTGGTGGGGGTGTTGGGTAAGAGTTTTCCGGTTTTATCTCTGTTCCTACGAGGCATGAAATGGAAAGACTTTTTTGCTTTTGATTTCTTTTCTCTCTACTGGTACCTACAAAACTAAAATAGATTGAACTGCAACTAACTACCTTGCTGAAATGAGAATGCGAAATTGAAATGAAAGCTGGAAAGGACTAATATATTCTGCTCAAATGAAATTGCAAGAATAAAATGCTAATCTACGGTTGCAGAATTGAAATGCTAATCTATGAAAGCAGGAAATGTCTAATTTACTTTTGCGGAAATGAAATTGCAGAATGGAAATGAAATAAACTACTTAGCAGAAGGTTGTAGGAGAAAATAGAAGAAAAGCAACAATCACCAATACTCTGACGCTTCCCCGGCAATGGTGCCAAAAATATGGTGGGCTCTAGTATTGCAGCAATAATGCTCCAACTCTTGGGACTCCCTTCTTTACTTTTATCAACCAGGTTGTTCGTAACAAATTTGGAAGCGATGGTGTTGTATGCACAAGTACTAGCTCTTGCTGCAACTGTCACTTGGTCAGCTAGCACAAGTCCGCTAGGGGCTTTAGCCAACTTCTATGAGCTCTTAGAAGAATCTTTCTAATTGATGGATGAAAGCTAACTCAAAGGAAGCTAATCTACTTGCAAAAAGAGATTGAAAAACTGAAGGAAAGCACAAACCCTAGAAAACCCTAATTCTATCAGCTAGTCCTACTGATGCAAAGATGAGAATGCAAACTACTGAAAGAGATTCCATTACTTCTATGAAGGTAAAATACATGTGTTTAGACTACCCTGGTCCTAAGAAAACATCTATTTGTATTTTTGATTAAGTTGTCAATTTGATCATGCATATGCTTGAACTGTGCTTTACTGTGTAGGGGTGGATCAACGAGGAGAAATGCTTGGAAAAGGTTGGAAAGGTTTAGAGGGGGTCTAAGTAGTCCCTAACACTCTTCCAGAGATTTTCACAAAGTTTGGCTATCAAGAAACCTCATTCGTGAGCTTCTACAGGAAGTCTGCAGGGGTTCTACAGGATGTTCAGGAATTTCTACAGGATGTTCAGAAATTTCTACAGGATGTTTGAAAATCGGTTTCTAGAGGATGGATGAGTGAGGGAAGATGCATGGATGGATCTGGAGGTAGGATAGGGGTCTAAAGCGGCCTAGGGACTGGTGGATGGAGTGGTGAGAAGGTGTTGAAGGCTGACTTGGCTTGAAGAAGGCTAAGACAATGATTGAGCAAGAAGGTAGGGTTACGTGGAAAAAAGGATAGATGGGAGACGAGGAACTCAGCTAGGAGACGGAACAGGTGGCTCGGATGATGCTTTGGGTGGATGAAAGAGTGGAGGAGATTCCCTGCACTATGTACTTCGACCAAATCAAGAAAGTCGTGCAAATGATCAAAATCTGAGCTAATCTAGTCTACCTATCAAAAGCATGAAGGAACAATAGCTGTATTGGAGAGAAAACCATGTACATCAACTATGCAGAGAAAAATTTCAGAGCTCTAAACTCATAACTAACTTTTGTAAGGGAAACAGTACACTAAGGATTGCATGGTCAAGCAAACTAGGGTTTTTGTTGGGGCTACACTGTTTCTTCAATTCCAGTCCCTAATCCAATAAGGATGAGGTGAAACCAAGACTGTGGTTGTCCCTTTTCTTTGAAGATTTTTCTATTATTATCCTACCAAAATACCTGAAGCAATTTCATTCATAAACAGTGATCTATCCAAGCAACATAACTAAATCTGCCTAACAGAAATACGTTCAAATGCATAAAGGGAAACAGTGATGCATAAAGGAAAAGTAACAGTACAAAAAGGAGGCCCTAGGCTCTCAAGTTGGGCCCAACCCTGATAGCTATGGCTCCTATGGAAAACTCAAATTTGATATAAAATCGAATCGCTTCTCATTATCAAAAAATAATCATAAGAGTGATGCCAAAAATGGCTACAAAAGAACAAAGTAGAACTAGCAGCACTGAGGTTCAAAATACAGAATGGTTTCAAAATTCCCTTATGAAGGTTGAGGCCTCAACATTTTTACATCACGAGGGACCTAGCTGGCCTCCTCAATCTGTGGAACTCGACTGTCCAAACTGTGAGTTAGACAGGCCCTTCTAAAATCTGCTTGGCTGCCTTCTAGATTCGATTTTGGTGGTCTTCGGAGCTCGGAGTTGGGGGTGAAGATCCCAAGGAAGGGTTATTTAATGCCATAGACAACCGCCCTACGAATCCTCACCTTAGGCTTGGTTGTCTTTTAGCCCATGATTGCTCAATTTTGCTCCAACATGTGTCAAAAAACCTGAAATAAGAACGTGTTAGCCACCTAGGAAGAGTGACTACCCTTATTCGTACAAATGACATAACTATACTGAAAATAATGCATAAGCTATGGAAAATGAAGGATTTGAACAAGGACTGAACAAGGATAATTAGGCCAAATGAGCCCAACAAGTTACCAATTTTGGGGCTCATCACCTATATCGAGCACCAAAGTGTCAAGTAGTAATTTCAAATGGAGGAATCATAAATTGCTCTAGAAAGTGCCATAATATCAAGCTATCCATGGGAGAATATATATTGAACATTCCAGTGCTTTCGACTCAAATTGGTGGTGCTAATGTTGTATTAGGAGTCCAACAGTTACAATATTTGGGTATGATAGCTTTTAATTTTCAAGATTTTTTCTTGAAATTTGTTTGGGAAGGAAATGAAGTTGAATTAAGGGGTATCACAGGGAAACTAGGAAGGATAATAAGCTCTAATGGCATGATAAAGCTTCTAAAGAAAGATCAATGTGGCGTAATTTCACAATTATGTTCACTACAGGTTGAAACAATGAAATCATCTATTTCGACAGATCTCCAAAAATTCTTCGACAATCATTGTAAGGTTCAAGTAGTCGAAGATCACATCGAGCATCAATAACAAGTTATCCAACTCTTAAAGGATAACCTCACTTTGGTGCATAATCGAATGAAACAACATGCATATCAACATTCGGTGAAAGAACTTTTGATATAGGTGACTGGGTATTTTTATGTCTACAACCATACAAACAAATGTCCCTCAAGCAAGCTAATAAGGATAAAAATTATCACCAAATCACTATGGTCCTTACAAGGTGTTGCGAAATATTGGTACTATGGAATACAAATTGGAGCTTCCTGCATCTTCCTGTGTGCACCCAGTTCTCTATGTTTCATTCTTAAATAAGGTTATAGGTGACAAGCTCCTAGTTCAAATAACGTTGTCGAAACTTGAAAAGGAAGGAAAAATCATATTGGAACCTGAAGAAGTTGTTAGGTTCCTATACCAATAGGAGACATAACTTTTGAATGACTGAGATTAAACTTGTAATATGTACATACCTTTTCTTTCTGCAAACATTTTCCATATTCAAAGAATTAAAAAAAGTAAAGAGGGTATGTCCTAAAAGAATAATCAAAGGACAAAAAGAACAAAAGGGTCAAAAAAGATGAAAAATATGAACCCCATGAAAATAAAAAGACCATGAAAGTGAGCAAGCCAAAATGCGACTACTATTTTGCATAATAAATGATTGTGTGAAGTTTGTAACCTTTGTTACAATCCATGATAATCAAAATGTTTAAAACTTGGCTATTTCATGTTTCAATTCCATGTCCATAGATAGAAAATAAATATCTAACCAAACTATTTAATCTTGGTAGATAATTAGATAGGTAGAGTAAATAAAAGGATGTCAACTATTTAATCTAAGCCCTTGGATGTAATAAGGTTAGATTTAGTTAGCTTGCTATTGTAAAGGAAAATAAAATATTTGATAAGGGTTTTCTAGCTCAAATGCACCCTAATAAAGAGAAGTAAAAATGGTAGGATGAGTACGTGAGTAGGTAGTAGAAAGGTTGCAAAAGTATGGCTATTGATTAGACAAGAACATGTTTATTCTCTTTTCTATCATGAAAGTTCTATAGATAAGTGGACAATCAAGCATGAGCTTGAATATCAAAGGCAATTAATTAACCTCCCTCATTCATTTCACCTTTCACTTAACTAATTTTCCACAATAAAGATTAAAGTACTTAAAAAACCCTATGTCAAAGAGGCTCAGAGCATTTCTCTGACTTTTGGAGGAACCGGACCCTCGACTCAATGACTTATAGGAAATAAGTACTAAAACCCCCACATAAACATTCATTCCCCCCTTCAGTTCATTCACTTTTCATAATAATACTCTTTTCCTAAGGTCAAATTGCTTTTACCTAGGAAAGGTGTTCATTTACCCACATAAATCATTTTCATATCACAAAAGCCACAAAAAAACTATATCCTATGTTTTGTTATCATCAAAAAAGCAATAAAACATGAAATATCAAATACTTAGGGTATTGTGCCCCTTCTGCTCATTCGACTAACTACTAATTTATTTACAAAATCCCTAATAAAAACATGTTTCCCATATATACAGTAACTCCCGCAATATTAATTAATCCCGCCCTTGTTTAATTCTTTTAACTAAGGTTTTCTACCCCAAACCCACTAACTAATCGATCCTCATTTAAGTTATTTAAAATGCCCAATTAAATCCCTCCCGATACCTTAACCGCTACCTTAATCTCACATTAACCCAAAACTGTCGTGCTTAAATGCCTGTCAGCCCCCTCCATTACCTTCCGTGCAACTCCATTGCCCCACCACCACACGATCTCTCCCCTCCCCATCTGATGGCCTGTGTTGATTTCAAAAGGGCCCGAAATCCGAACTTTACCCACCCAAAAAGGGTTCTTTTCTGTTGGCCCCCCAAGGCGACGTGATGTGCAATGTATGGAATCGGGCAGCCTCCCCCTAATACCGTTAAGCGCTCAAAAGCTGTGCAAAGCAAACCACTTACTGCCAACCTGCTACATGCCAAAACAACCACTGTTCACCCCACTATGTGACAAATTCCCACTATACACCCATACCCACCAAATTGACTTTCACGCATAAAGCGAAAAAAGCCCCAAATTATTATTTTTATCATTTTATAACCGTAAACTTCCATGCACGCACCTGTGAACATCCAAGTTGTAAACCCACATAAAATTGCACCCTGAAGACGCCACAAAGCTCCCAAAATGCCTTCCATCCTGCTCGTAGCCTTTTCAAACATTCACAATTGCAATTACCCGATTCATACCCATTTTTGTTAAAATTCCAGGTATTTAAACCATAATTCATTGAAAACTCTATCAATTTCAGAGCCAATTGTTGAGTGTTCTTAATTGAAATTAAAGATAAACTCTAATAACTTATGTTAGCTACCTATACCAATAGGTTTCATTTTTCATGATTGGCAGGGGAAGTGCCAATATGATCTACTTTGATGATACAAAGATCTCATATTTTTGTGGAGGAAGTATACCTACATTTGGTTGATGCTGCCCTACTTCAAAATGGGTGATCCAACAGCCTAAGCTGGGTCATGCCATGTTTCAATTTTTGTTGTAGATTAGAGAAAGAAACCTGTCCAAACAGCTCAATCTTGGCAGGTAAAGAGATAGGTAGGAAAGAAGGTTCCAACTGCTTATCTGGGGCATGGGAAGCAATAAGGGTAAGCTTTAGATAGAAAATCAAAAGAAAAAGCCAAAGGAAAAAGAAAAGGAAAAGGGTTGGCAAATCTAAGTCACCCTCCGGAGTAACAAAAAAATGCTAGGACAATAGAGTGGGTAGGTAGAGGGGGTTGCAGAAAGCATGGTTCATGGCATTTCACTGGCCTAAAGCAAAGGTAAAAACATGATGCCAGTACAAATTGCCTATTTGTAGCAGTCTTACAGAAACTTAATGAAGCATGTCTAACTTCCAGATCACCGCCTATCACATTCATGACTAACATCCCTATGCCACCCATGTTCATAAAAGAAGTCAAAGTCTTTTGTTGGTTCTAGTTTCTTTAAAAGCCACATTTCTTGTGCAAAAATTCTTTTCATTTTGATCTACTTCCTAAAAAACTAAGTTGATTTCATATAAACAAACTTAGTATTCTACCCCCCCTTATCCACCTTTTTCACTCATATTAACTACTAACCTATCACTATTTAACTCCTTATACCCCCTATTCCCCCTATTACTATGTAAACTTGGCAAAAAACCCAAAAAATACCTATATATCCCCTTCCCTGAGAATTATAGCTCTATATATCGTTTTTGAAAGTCTCAAGGGCTAAAACATTTGAGCACGACCCAAAGAGTGCCAAAAAATTAATCCTGGGATTAATCCGGGATTTGTTCGGATTAAATAGCCAAAACCCGCTTTGTAAGTACACCTTTGTAAAAATCCATTTTAACCTGTAACTCTGCAAAAAACCAAAAAACCCACTTTTTCTAATGTTCCGCCGGGCAGGCATTTCCAAAAATAATAATATTTTATGTTGCCCCGCCTCCCATATCGTACTTGCGACTCATCAACCTGTCGACCGTCAGATCTGGGCTTTCCCATTCGACGGCCCACATGCATATCAGACGAGCCCCGATCACCGAAAGTTACCACCCGAGAAACTGTCAGAGGGTGACGTCAGGCCTCTGCCACGCATCACCCCTATATTCTCTCGGGTTGCCCTCTGACAATACCGCGACCATATCAAGGGCGGTCCAAGAAAACCCACTTACCACTCTATTATACCGCCTACCCACGATAGCACTACGCTCGCCCACGTCACTTCCACTCAGCGCCCTGTCCGCACCCTCACCCGCTAGCGCTCCAACGTGTCCGCCACCTATGCAATCCCCATGGACCACTCACAGGCTACCACATCACTCAATGATGTCATGCTAACGTCACCCGACCCTGACCTCACATGATTACGTCATCCAAAAACGTGCCAATAACCCAAAAAGTCTATATTTAGCAAAACTTTCGCGTTTTTATCACTTTTACCAAATTGAACTGTTGCTCACCTCTGCATGTAATTTACGACCACCTGTCACCAACTTGCAGAAATCAACCTGAAGAACGTTGTCGCCTCCAACCCACCTGCATTTGTGACCATTGCCAGAAATTCACCAGGTATTTACCCAAAACATCCCCCCAGAGCTTGGTTATGTCCATAATTCTCCAGAATTGAATTAACAAGAGTAAGGTAACCTGTACTTACTAGCAAATTCCTGACAAACCAGCATTCCTTTACAATTGTAGGGTCGAAATTCACCTGCTGAACCCATATACAGTCACCTTTTCCTAAATTCCCACTCTGTCCGCGCATTCGTGGACTGAAAACCTGAAAGGCATAATTCACCAGGAAAATAGTGTTGCCAGTCCCTGCAGTCCCTCAATTAACTTTCTTTGAGCATTCTACACCATTGTCACCATAGTTGCCTCATTTACCCTTACAATTGGCTTTACTTCTGCAAAATTAGCCCTCTGTGTTCTCCTGCCCACTGAAACCAGTTCCAGTACAAAGTCACAAGTACTACCCAGCCATGGAAACACCAATAGCCCTGAATGTTCAGCCTATGAATGCCCCACACAGAGAGCTAGAGTGGAAGGCCCTAGGTGATAGAGATTACTAGATGCTAGACGCCACTGCCATGACCTCCAAATTCAATATCCACCTGCTGAATGAGTTGAAAGCCCAATATCTCAGTGGAGCTGATACCTTAGGAATTTGGGACTCCAACCTGCCCATTTACAATCTTCCTCAAGTCAATGTCCTCCCAGACTTGATAAATCAATGTCGTTCTAGCTATGACCCCTGTCGTAGAGCCGTTCTTAGCCCCTCAGGCTCAGTATTGTTCCATATCACCCCTGAGGCCATCAATGAAATGCTGCACTTTCACACTACAAAGCCCCTAACTCCTCTCTCCATCCATGACTTGATAACGAAAGGGGGCAAGCTGTCCAGTGCTCAGATTGCCAAGATTAATTAGTTGTTTATCCAGCCACAATTTGAAGCTATGAGCACCACCCTTCCTATAGCTTATCAATATCTTAATGAACTAGGAAAAATGCTGGTAGATTTGATCAGTTACATCCTGGGCTATGGGACATATGAGGATGTTGATGAAACCATTATGGCCATGCTGTCCATTTTCTCCCCTGGAATGCCTCCTGCTGTGCATTATGATTTTGCCACATTCATTGCCAATAAGATTCATGAACAATTGATGAATCTAGAAAGGGAAAAGGTGTTTAAATACACTAGGTATATATATCATTTATTCTTGTTTTATCAGCCTGATGCCTTCCCTGTCCCTCTCAAGAAGCTAAATGCCCAGGGAAGCCCAAGGTCTGTAGTGTTTTGGTCTTTAGTCTGTCATCTTTTAGCTTATTCACCTTACACCTACTGTGAATTCATTGACCTTTTCATCCATCTAGCTATGACCTTGTTATTGGGTGTCACTCCTCCTAGATTGACAGAGGAAATGCAAAGAATTCTTCACCTCTCAAAGGCCTACAACATTGGTGATTGGTACTTTTACCAACACCATACAGTAATCAGAATATATGGCTGTGAGTTGAATCCTTATAGGCTGCCAAGATATGTCCCTATGAGACTTTTTTCCCTAGAGTACTTTAGG
>APFE031178186.1:0-22916 GCA_000404065.3 Pinus taeda | reverse complement strand
AAGTGATGATTGACGCTATGTGATTCATTTCACTAGTTTCAATCCCACTTCTTCACCCATGTGAGCATCACCCGATGCAATGAGTGTAAGTGAACTATTCAAAAATCATGAGAAATTAGTCAGTTACGACTACCTCTCATAGAAATGGTCATACGTGAATGACTTACTTAACGCAGTTGAATCCCAAAATGATATCTAATATAATGCACTGCGTAAACCCCCATACTTAAATTCAAAAAGAGTAAAGGGATCTCTACTTGAATGGTTCATGAGGCACAATACTTGCCAAGGTTTTGCAAATGGGGTAGCAAGCTAAGTGGGCTTGATTGTGGGGAAAAACTCCACAGTTAAGCCCGCTTGAGCCAGAGGAGATCTGGGATGGGTGACCTCCTGGGAGGTCCTGGTTACCGGGTGCAAGCCTAGGAAGTGATGATTGATGCTATGTGATTCGTTCTCCACATTTCACTAGTTTCAATCCCACTTCTTCACCCCTGTGAGCATCACCCGATGCAATGAGTGCTAAGTGAACTATTTCAAAAATCATGAGAAATTAGTCAGTTACGACTACCTCTCATGGAAATGGTCATACGTTTGAATGACTTACCTAACGCAGTTGAATCCCAAAAATGATATCAATCATGTTTTTCATGCATTTATCATTTTTCATGTAGTAGGGCCCATTGAAATTATGCAACATGGGTACTCCTTGGATGAGGAATTAAATTTTGCATCCAAAAAGTACTCCAGCTCAAAATTTGAGTAAAATCGTAGGGAGATAAGTTTCTTAATACGAGTTGAAAAAATAGTTTTTCCTTTTTTTCCTCTATAATTTGATGATGTAATCTAAGCTTATTTTATTATTACCACTATTCTTTTATAATATTCCTTAGGAGACCCATTTTATACCTCAAAATTTTTCTAATTATGATTACCTTTGCTAATATATTTCCCACATTATATACCTCATTCTCATATAAAAACGTATTTCTTGGTTCAATTTGAGTTTGTAGTAGTATAAGATTGTATTGTTTTGTTCAGCCATTTTCAGGGTATGTTCACTCACACAATTAGATTATTAGAAGTTGGAATTGATCCTATTTAAGTCAAAATCTATTTTCATGGCCTATAGGAATATATACTAGCCTTTTGTCTGTTGGGAAAATGAACTAAAATAGTTTCATTTGTAATCAATATTTTTAATACCGACTTTGAAATCTGATGCTTTTGATATTAAATGGTATGAATACTTGTGGGTTTTGCATGTTATGTATTCTTTTGATGGAGATTCTCCATATTTGAAAAAGGAGGAACTTTCAAAGTGATGCGATTTTCTTCACTTACAATTTACAGTTTAGTTTCGCTTCTTCATAGTCTGGCATATCTAATATCTCTAGTCTTTATATTTCATATAATGTCCTTGAGATGCTTAAATGGTCATTAAATTCCTCATTTATGGGCAATATTGCTTGGCGGGACCTTTTGTTTTGTTTGTTTGTGCGTAGATATTCTCAATGAGAAGATGCGATGGAAGAATTAGTTGAGGCCAGTGAGGTAGATTTTATGCCAATTGTGGAATAATTCTTTACATTAAAGTTGCTCATCATTTGTTTATATTCCTATCAAAGTCATTTTTATAAATTTCATGTTGATTCTAGAACATGATTTGTGTATTATAAACAGGGGTCAAGGAAGATATTGAAAAGTGCAAGAAGTGAATAGTAAAAGTGTGTTAAATCACGTCTCATTGCCATTCTAATGGATTTTAAGGAAAATTAAAAATATGGCACAACGGTTGTGACATAGATATTAGAGGCCACACTTGGATATTCATTGGCAATTGTATGTTATTTATTTTCTAGGCATTTTTGTTTAGGTGTTTCATATCATGTTGTTTTAATTTTATGTATTTCCAATATCTAAGTCAAACTTTACCTTGAAAAAGCAAGCCGTTGTCATTTCTTTTGAATATATGAGAATTCTAAGAAAACTATGATGTTATTGAATTTAAAGGATTCCTTAACATGTCTTTGTTGTATGTGAAAAGCACTACTACATAGCAGGGAAGTTTAAGACATTTTTTAAAGAAGAAATTAATTTTTCATCTGAACTTAAAATTCATATCCTCTTTGTTGTTAATTCCATGTTATTTCATTGAATTTCAGCAAATCTCATCCAACCTCATAGCTATTGACTAGTCCGTAGCACAAAACTCACAAAACTCATAAAGCTCATGTAACAGCTCAATTTTGTAATCTATCCTTACAATTTCCAAGTTCATAATAACATTTTTAATTTTTATTGATATTGATTTCTTCTAATGCTATATTTCATTTTAAAGTTCACACACACACAAATAAACCTGATAGTGAAGATGATCCAAAGCTCATCAAACTATTCCAACATGAACTTAAAATATTCATTACC
Source organism: Pinus taeda (assembly GCA_000404065.3). Lineage (NCBI taxonomy): Eukaryota > Viridiplantae > Streptophyta > Pinopsida > Pinales > Pinaceae > Pinus > Pinus taeda. The sequence continues at coordinate 20,492 of APFE031178186.1, read as the reverse complement.
AAACCTTAACCATGTGATTTAAATTCAAAAAAAATTTAATGCCCATCGAGCATTTTAATTTTTTATTTTAGAATTGAGTTTCACTATTACTTATGGTTTAAGGTTCACCTCTGTCTCATTCCCATTATTTAGCTCAATCTAAACATCACACTACCTAGGGAAGCATGTTTCATACCACTAAAATATATGTCTTCCAGAATTATCCCAAACTGCTAAAACTTTAACCCTCTTCAAACTATTTTTTTAACAGGATTGGCTTCTAAAACATTGTCAAAATTGCAATTTGTCAAGTTTTGATTCAATAATGCATTCACAGATGCATATGTCTACCTAAAACTGATTTTTCTACTCGTGCTGGAAAAAAAACAATTCGACTTTTGTAAATAGGTTTATAGATCATATTTCTCGAAACACTGTTCTCACTAAAATCTCAGATTCAGTTTTTGTCAGTTAAAATTGGTTATGGACAGATTTTCTTGTGAAAATCGGTTATGTTCGTGCTACTGTGCATTTTTTTTTGTACATCTTGGGTTGTGTCTGGGTCTATCTTTACATCTTCTACTCATGGGCTTGGATAGGTCTATTTAGAAAGTTTGTATTTTTTAGTCCAATTTCTCAGGTTTCTTGTCATACCTTCTACTCTTATAGTTTCGTCTTCTTAATTGTGTTATTTTCTGCAAGTCTCTCATAAGCGAGACACATGCAACATTTGTTTCAAATGATAGTTTGATAACAGTTGATAGTAAACTTTTGCAGGTTGCTGCATATATCCTGGTTTGATATTCAACACCCAATTAACATGGGGAAATATCGAAATTGAAAATTTTGGCAACTTGTCATTTGAACACATCAAAAAAATAGTATTATTATGTAAGGATTTCTTAACTACATGGAGATGTAGTTGTCAAGGATGATTGTCTCTGACAATACTTCATAATATTAGTGGTATACCTTCATAATATTAGTGGTATAATCAAGCCTTGTCGATAAGAGTTTAATCTTTCCATGTACAACATAGTTCATTCGTTTCAAAAACATCCTCTATTCTCGTGAAGCGTCATTGAACTATTTAGAATTATACTTATTCCTAGTCCACCTGGTGCTGGAAAAACCACATTTCTAAAAAATCTGGCATGAAAATGTGATCATGATTTCATAATAATTTTAGACAATACTGTGAGAAATGCAATCCAAAATATTTAGTTATGTTCATTGACAAGTTCATCGTTTTTGTTTACTGTCAAATGTGTCCAATTTATTTATTGTTTGTATTTTAGTACATCAAAAATAAACAAGTTTCGTTTTCTATTTATAGGCCACTGGAACTATAACCTACAATGGGTACTCAGGAAATGAATTTGAGTCTCAAATAATTTCTTCTTACATTAGCTAGCATGACTTGCATCTTGGTGAAATGACAGTAAGGGAGGCATTGGATTTCTCTCGGCGTTGCCTAGGTGTCAGTGCAAGATATGGTGGGTTTTTTTTAACTTTTTGGTCAAAGTTACAACTGATTCCCATTAAACATTTAACCCTATCTTATGCATTGCTTTCAAGATCTTCTTCAAGAACTTTCAAGACGTGAAAAGGAGGCCAACATCAAACCGGATTCAGATGTTGATTTCTTCGTGAAGGTAGGCATTTCAGCTTAAAGAGGACGGGTGCTACTTAGTACCTCAATTAAATCTCGATGAGTGTTGCATTATTAATTTGGTTTTGGTTTGATGGTAAAACCAGGTGTTTATTACTAATATTTAAACCCTAAAATACATAGTATTCCTCCCTAGTGGGTCGTTTTACTCGTTCAAGCTAAAGCTATTTTGCTTACTGAAGCAGGCCCAAAAACATTCTTGTGATTTTTGATTTGTCAGCTATTGCTTATAGGAAACTTCAATTGAGGGAAAATGGACTAACCTTATCATGGACTATGTGTTAAAGGTTATTCTTCAAAAACTTATGGGATAAAAATGCATCGGGTTTTTAAGGCATGCACATTATTCACATAGTTTGATGTGTCTTTGATCTCTTCCATATTTTGGGTTTGGATATTTTTGTAGACATAGTTGTTGGAAATTAAATGTGTCATGGAATCTACGGTGTTCACTGATGTCCTATGCCCAAAATTCCAAAGCAGTGAATGAATTTCCAACTCCAATATGGGACAAAGTAAGTGTTACCATATCCTAATAGAGCATCCTATAACCATAATCCAAAGATGTAAATATTGAATATTTCCCTTCCTTTAAATATTTCCAAAGCAGTGAATGAATTTCCAACTCCAATATGGGACAAAGTAAGTGTTACCATATCCTAATAGAGCATCCTATAACCATAATCCAAAGATGTAAATATTGAATATTTCCCTTCCTTTAAATATTTCATCTTTGTCCAGCATGTTAGTAGCATGTAGCATGTTAGTTACGACTCTAATGAAATAGCTAGACTTGTTATTCTAGAATCTCGCGGATTATTTGTTGAAGCTAAATTTTGTTAGATTGACATTGGAGTATTGATTAGGTTGTACTTTTCAACATTTTGTACACTATTTCTTTAGTGTGCCTCAACCATAAGTTTGGAATTCCATTATAAGGGTTGGTTTGCGCTATTGTTTCTCTCACCTCAAATTATCCTAAGAGTGACATAGAATAAAACTTTCTCTAATTACAGCTTTAGGGAAATCACATGTTATTATATCTGAAGAGGTTATTGAAGTGAAGCAAGAAAATAGAACTAGAGAAAGAAACCAATCAAACAAACATTGTTCTATTCAACTAAATTAAAGTACAATGTAAATGGAGAGATGGTGTTAATTGTAGCTGATTAAAATATTCGATGGAGAATTAAATGAGTAACTTGAATGTACTAAATCTAATCTTCTTTGTAATAGCTTGTCTTAGAAAATTGTGAGAGATGTTAGAAAGCTTTTGTGTTGTTCTTGATTGAGACTTGAAAGCATTGTTTTTCTTTTTCTTCCAAGAAAGGATGAAACAATTACACTAAATTTGCAACCTATACAATCTTGTAACTTTGTCACATCCAAATCTTTGAAATTGTATGAAAAAATATTAATTATTCATTCATAGAGTTAATAATTTTGTCATTCATGCTTAACTGTTATACAAGAGAGATAGACTAACCTCTAAAGGAAATTCTACGCATGATGGAGAGGAGAGATAATCTAACCTCTAAAGGAAATTCTACGCATGATGGAGAAGCCAATGTCACTTAAGTCTTGACACAACACAAGAAATGAATGATCCTTAGTTTCTAGCCATTTTTGATAGATTTGGAGAACCTAACCTATTATTTGGACATGCCATAGGTTTGTGTACAAATCATTCAATTGAATTTGTAATATTCCAGTCGATTGACATAATCAGATTCTTTTAATAGAATATCTAGAACTGTTGTTTACTTTTGTAACAAAAGATGAAAGTAAAAGGCTTGACTCAAGATAGGCTACTACTCATTTCCAATATAAGTGGATGCCTCAGACCAGGGGTACTCACAGGCTTAATGGGAGTTAACGGTGTTGGAAAAACTACCCTAATGGATGTCTTGGTTGGAAGAAAAATAGGGGGCTATAGAGAAGGGAATATAAGCATCTCTAGATTCCCGAACAAGCAAGAAATATTTTCTTGCATCTCAAGATATTTTGAACATAATGACATCCACTATGCCAATGTCAATGTTTAAATCTCGTGTGTATTATGCATGGATTTGTTGTCCTCCTGAATTTGATAAGAAAACTAGAAAGGTTAGTTTAGATTTCCCCTTTCCATGCAGTTATTTAGAGAAAATATTTCCTTGTTAATGAAACTTTGCAATAAACTTCTACTTATAGATTTTTGTTGTTACAATAACTACGAAAGTTGTGGTAGAATTCTTGGATCTTGTGGAGTTCACTCCTTTGGTAGTTTCTCTTGTAAGAGTCTGTGCCGTGATAGGTCTTTCTACATAGCAAAGGAAAATACTTACCATAGCGCTACAACTAGTTGCCAATCCTTCTATAATATTCATTGATGAGCCAATTTTAAGACTATATGTCCATGTTGTAGTGATAGTTATGAAAATTGCTTCCAACACAGTGAATAAAGGTCAAACAATTTGTACCATCCACCAACCCAAAGGCCTTTTTAATGTTTCTTTTTTTGGCTTCACATAATCAATCTATCTAGTTATCGATTGTGCTTTCCATAATCAATCCATGGTAGAAAATAATGATCTTGTCTAATTCCTATTTATTTGACTAGCCTATGCCTGAAATACCACAGATTACAGAAGTATACAATCTAGTGGCATGGGCCTTGGAAATGAATTCCATAGCTGTTGAGGTGTAGATTTGGATGAAATCTATAGAAGTTGAGCACACTATGAGTATGTCTAACATAATTGTAGGAACTTGTTTGAGAAAGATATTTTTCAAAGTGCATCTCTAATTTTGTTACATGATCTTCGATAATATAATTTCTCCAAAGAAGAGATTGTAAATTTTCTAAAACGTTATTTGACTATTATGTTGTTATGCTTTGAGATAGAATCAAGCCCTTATTAAAGATCTAAGTAGTCTATCTCCCAACTATTAGGATCTGAATTTTCCAACACAGTATGCACAATCATGGAAATTTTAGTGCATGGCCTGACTTTGGAAGGAACGTCATTGGTCATATTGGATGAATCCACACCTTAATTTCATATAGTTTTTCTTCACTACAGTGGTTGCACTATCTTTTGGGACCTTGGAATGAAGAGGATGGACTCTATCTTGATAGGCATAATACACTTGTTTACAAAACTGGAAGATTGAAATTTTTCTTTCTCTATTATTGATTAGTTTATCGCATATTACAAGTTTGAACTCTTTTTGGCTTGAGGAGTCTTGGACCCGAGTTCAAATTTGGTGGCACTAACCAACAAAACCCTACACTACCAACCCTTTCGGCAACAACCCATGTAACGTAGGCAGCAGTCTCACTTGAGGTAGTATTGGGGGATGCTAAAACCAGGCTTCTCCATCCAAAAGGATATGTGATCTAGGGTTAAGGTGTTTCCTCAATTTTAAGCGTGATCTTACCTTCGCAAACCTTTATCCCATAAATCTCCAAACTTACAGTGATTTTAAGTTAAACATAGTTATTACTTCACATAAACATCTAATTATACATAAAATCACATATAATAGTAGATTCAGATCTTCGTGGAGAAATAAATATGAAAATACAAATAATTATCATTCAAGTGCATGCAAATATAAAGAACATTTAAGCATAAAAATCAAACATAGAGTTGCTTCAATTATTCTTTATTACTTCAAATCTTCCTTATACAAACTTTCCAGACCCTGCGCACACATCTACAGGGGCCCACGCACTCAAATGTAGACTTACTAAGGTCTCTGTGCACTCAGCTACAGAATTACCAAGGTCTCTGCGCACTCAGCTGCAGGAGCCTTCCCCTTCACCAAAACTCAGAAATATCGTACAGACTCAAAACATATCAAAATCTCATTCTATTCATTGATTTATTAGACTCCCTAAGACACCATTTTATATACTTTTTCCCATTATAATTCCATGGTTCATAAACCATGGGCAAATCTCAAAAAAATACAAAAAATAATGGCCTTTGACCTTCCTAAGCCCCTTGACTGCTAGTGACCTGCGCTACTCACGCTCCGCTCCTTAAAATGTGGAGACTTACAATATTTTAAGATAAATTGACCAAGGGACCCCATCCCAGCAGCCCCACAACAAAAATATGTGACTCATTCTCGAGTCACTCCGCTAGTACGCTTTGGATATTTTCTCTCAGGCTGGTAAATGAAGACTTCATGGGGTGAAGTTCCTCTGTGCATTGTACTACTGCCTGTCAAACTTCGTCGACCAATTTTTCTGTAGTTGGTCTTTCTGCTGCTAGGCCGATGGTTCGCTACGTTTGCTGCATACGCTTGAGGGTGCCTTCCATGGTTTGTGAGAGCTACCCTTCTTCATATTCCCACGTCTACATCCATGCAATGATAATCGACATCTTCTTTCGTAGCTCCTTGATTTGTCCTTGCAGGTATGTTCCCTCTTTCAACCGAGCAAACCGTTGCATAAGGGCTAAGGTACACGCCATTACCTTTATCTTGTCATACTGCAGTTGCTTATCCCATATGGAGACTTCAATATTTTTCACCTATGAGTCCTCCTGTAGTGATGCCCATAGTTCTAGAGTCTCTTCGTACAACTGGCTACAATCCTCGACTACAACATCGAGATTTTCCCTATTTGTTCTTATGGCAGCCTCACACTGCTCTCGGATCTCTAGTGGTGTGGTGGGCTACAACTTCAATTGAAGCTCAGTTATTTGCATCTGTAGATCGAAGTGAACTTTATCCACTTGCACCTTTGACTCTCTAAAGGCATCTACCAGCTGCTGCAAATTTTATTCAGAAGCGACCTCAGACTAAATTTGGAGCTCAGGAAGCTCATTGCATACTCTGGAAATGGCCTACTCCAGCTGCGCCCTTCTTGCAATTGCCTCATAATGATCCTAGAGATCTTTGTGATTTTCATTGCACATCTTTTGATTAGTGATTTGTGCATCCTTGAACACCATGAGAGCTTGTTTCTCCTACACCTTAAGCTCATCTACTACACCCTGGTGTAGCTCATGCGATGTGTATAGGGGGAGCGTTGTGAGGTTAATACTCATGTTCTTAGGTGATTGGGTGCTCTCATGTTCCGCGAAATCATTCAGGTTTAAGGATCCATTAGGCAAGGGGTACAACATGGAGCTTTGAAGTGAATACCAACTGCACACTGCCCAAGGTCGTTGGTTTCTCACTTGCTTTAGACCGGCTCACTTGAACCACGCTCGCTTGAACATGGTTCACTTGACCTTGCAACTCTTTGAGGCCTTCCTGGACTGTCAAAATGGACTGGTACTATTCTTCAATGTGGCCCCACATATCTTCCATCACGGACCTGACAGTATCTCCAATTTCATCAAGGTCCCCCTTAGTGAGGACCATGACCTCTATGCCAGCGTACTTATTGTATTTTTGATTCTTACGTGCACCTCCCGCAGTTGACTTTTGTTGTCATTTGACAATAAAGGGAGAATCAACGTCCTCTGGGTCTACATTGGGGTCTTCGGTATCCTGATCAGGTTCTTCTGTATATTTCTCTTCTTCTTACTCGTGCTCTAGCTTTTGTGCAGTATTCTTTTCTAAGTTGATGGTCATCCTTTTCTTTTCCTTTTGTGTCGCTTTACTAGTTTGTGTCCCGCCTTCTTTACTAGTCCTTGTAATACCTTCTACAATATCTGTCGGAAGGAGCCAGTTAGTCGGCCACTGAAGGACTAGTTGCATGATATCATCTTTGGTGACTAGAAACAACAACGACGTCCATTTCTTCATCAAATATCGCCTCGCACGGATGTATTCATGGTGGAAATTGGCCTTAAAATCAACAATGCATTGATATTCTATGAACAGACTTCTTGACAACCTTGGCTTCTGGTTAATCACCATTTGCAATTCCATTTCAAATATTACCCAAAACATCTTACTTTCAATTACACGGTCAGGGTGCTTTATTGCCCACAGCGAGGCAAATTTGGCAGCCTCGCACAACTCCAGATCTGTTGTGGGGAACTGTGAATCCTCTGGCATCCTCCAAGCTATTAGAGCGATCAACAATAACAACCACATGTAGTGGAAGGCTTTTCCTTCTTCCTGTGTTTCATGATAATCATCCAAGAATTCTTGGCATAAATACTTCGCCCAATTGAATTAAACCCCCTTGCTACACTATGCAACCAAGGGTATGACTAGTACCAAAAATTAATCAACATGATGCTTTCTCAAGATTTTTCACACCAAAATATGTGTAGCAAACTGCACAGCTTCATCGAAGATGGAACTGATGGCATATCCCCATGATTTCTTGATCAACCCGAAGTCACTTTTCATTTGAACTGTGATATTGTTCTCCTGTGACTTCCCCACAAAATCATCTGCGAGGTTCACACCCTGATATGGCAACACTATGATTCTTCATATCAGCATGTCATCAACTATGCTAGGCCCTCTGAGCCAAAGACACCCATCGTGGAACAATGCCAACAACTGGCATACACAAATAGTATTAATAATGCTTCGGCTAAAATGCGAAACATACAACATATTGAGCAGCCATGCATAATCAATATCAGCTGCCTATTTAATTAGTTCAAGTCTTGCAAGGCCCGCCTCCTCATAGTATATTGTCTTCAAGTACTTGTTGGGTTCCAGTTGTGGAAATTTATCATGGTTGCCCAAATCCCAATCTTCCATCTTCAGGTATGGTACCTGGACCAACAAGTCGCCCTCAATAGGTACCTCTTTTAGCAACAATGGCGTGAATACCTTGAATTTTATAGAGTCAGGGTCCTTAGTTACTTTGGTTGTAGGCTTCCATGGTGGTATATACGGCAAAAATCGAGAAATTGGCACCATGCCTTCTACGTTGATATCCTCAACCCCCACATTCATCTCTTCTTCATCCAATTCCTAAGGCTCCATAGGCTTCTTATTTCTATCCATTCTTCCCTTTTCCATTTTCTACCTTGGGATATTCTGGAGTGATTTTCGAACCAGGGGTTGCTGCGGCTTTTTCTACATTTTCTCTCCTGTCGCGAAGGCAGTAGGATTTGGCCTTGGTGACCTAGGTGTTGTAGTAGGGACTGGTAGTGTTGTAGTCATGATATTCCCTAATCCTTTCCTTAACAAATCTTGATCAACTTCTTCCCAGCTCTGGTAACTAGACATGCAGCAACACACTCAGCTCTTTAAGTGCAACAAAACATAACAATTTCTTAAGAAGAAAAGTTTCCAAGTGTGGAGCGGGGTGTGATATTTTTAACCTGATTCAAATTCGAACTATCCGTTCCCCCGCAAATATTATTCATAAATATGATTTTGGCAACAAATTTTCCCATATTTGCACCTTAAATGCATTTCCCCTGCTCCTTTTAATGGAAAAATTGATGTCAAATAGAGTGTAGTTGTTTCAATGGTCACTTTCTGGGTAGATCGCGTGGCAGTCCTCCTTGTGGCATAGCTACCTTGTCACAGCTTACCCCTGCGCGATCTTCCAAAACATCGCACATCCTTCCTTCTTTGATAAAAAATTTCCTTGGCAGAGTAGTTTATAGTCATGTTCTTTCTTTCAACTACCAGAAGGACTAAAACTTTCCTGTGGCCATGTAGTCATTACATAGGGGCAGGATCGTTCCTATAAACCTTCAACTTGCTCCCATTAATCTTGCTAGGAAATACTTCCCCATTCAACTTCATTAACTGAACTGTGCCACCATCCAAAATGTCTTTAATTACATATGGTCCTAGCTAGTGCATCTAAAATGTCCCTAGAAATTTGGTAAACTTGATGTCATACACCAGGACCAAATCTCCATTCTTGAAAGTGCGCTGCTTAATGTTACGATTGTGCCATGCCTTTTCTCTAGCTATTTGTACCTGCTAATGAAAGCCAACCAAAAAGAGGTCTTCCTTTAGTGCAAGCAGCTGCGCTAGGCACTACTCCATTACGTCATGATCTACCATCTCGGTTATTGTTGCGATCCTTAGCCTAGGCACTATGTATTCCATCAGAATTACTGCTTCTTGTACATTGACTAGTTAAAAGGGTGTTTTCCTAGTCAATTTCTTACAGGTAGTCCTATATGCCCACAGAACCGTTGGTATGCGTACATCCCAATCATTCCTATTAACATTACAGACCTTTGTGAGTTCATTCTCCAAGATCTTGTTGAAATCTTCTACAATGTCATTCGCCTGGGGGTGATATGGTGTATTCTTCTGATGGTACATATGAAATTCGTCGATTAAAGCTGCAATTGTCTCATTCAAAAAGTCACTCATCAGAACCTTCAAGCATCCAAACTTTGATAGAATAAACTCAAATATGAACTTTGCAATAGTGTTTGTACTACAATCCTTCACGCGTTGTGCCTCGACCCACCTGGTTAAGTACTCCATTGCAATGATAATATAATGTTCTCTAGTCTTCTTTCTCGGTGGCTGAATAGGCCCATTGAATTCAATTCCCCGTTTATCAAATGATTGTAACGTGACCTATGGATTTAAAAGAAGTTCATCCCTTTGCGATGGTCTCCCTATCATTTAACACACATCGCACACACTATAATATTCCTTGGAGTATTTATGTACTGTCGGCCACCATAATCCTACTCGTAGGATCTTCTGCATGGTAGCCTTGCCTGAATAGTGTCCTTCGGTGACACCACCATGTGCTTTAGCTATAATACTGTGTCTTTCATATTTAGGAATATATCGACGTAGAAATTCATCCGACCCCATCTTATATAATTTCCCTGTAATGAAAGAAAAATAGGTAGCCCTGACAACTAATTCCTTCTTATGTTGTGTCATATAACCATCCGGGGCTATGAAAGTAGGTAAAACTGAATAATGTCTGCAAAATTTTCATCCACAACCCTGATAGCAAAGAGTTTTGCGTCAAGTAATCCTTCATCAATATTTGTGAGTACTTTGCCATTATCAATTCTAGAAAGGTTGTCTGGTCCAACATTCAATCTCCTGGGCTTCAATATTACTTCAAAATCATATTCTTGGAAAAGGAGCAACCATATATAGATTTTCCCTCCCAACACATGCTTATTGACCATGTACTTCAAAGCAGAATGGTCCATGTACATCTTAAAGTGCACACCTAGCAAATAATGCCTGAACTTTTGTAGTGCATAAAACATGGCCAATCATTCGCGTTCTGTGGTTGAGTAGTTATTCTCGACTTTAGAGAGTTTCTTACTGGAAAAGGTAATCGAGTGATAGATATATCTTACCCTTGTTTGAATTAAGACGACTCCTAATGTTATGCAAGACACATCCACATGCACATGAAATTCTTCTTCCAATCCAAGAATACTAGGATTAGCATCATAATCATCTTCGCCTTCAGAGTATAAAATATCTTCTAAAAATCATTGTCCCAAGAAAACTTAGCATCCTTCTTTAACAGCTTCTCCATGGGCAAAGTGATTTGTGTGTATGCCTTAATAAACTTCCTATAGTACCCAGTATGACCTAATGTTGCGCGTAGCTGCTTTACATTCCTAGGGGGCTCCAAATTTATAATTACAATGATCTTAGTAGGTTCTACCATCAATTCCTGCTAATACATAACATGGCCTAATGATATTCCATAAGGTACACAAAAAATGAATTTCTTCAAGTTCAAGGACATCTGATCCTTCCTACATGTATCCAACATCAGGCGCAGACTAGAGACATGTTTTTTGACCAACCCAAACATTGTCCAATCATCGAAGCAGACTTCCAAAAACTTATGAGTGAATTCCTTGAATGTTGCGACAACCACCCTTTAGAAAATCGAAGGAGCAATTTTGAGTCCAAAAGGCATGACTGTATATTGGAACAACCCCCATTCTGTAGTGAAGGTTTTCTTACTTCTAACCTCCAATGCAATCTTAATTTGGTGGTATCCTGAGAATCCATCTGTAAGTGAAAAAGCTTCATGTCCACCAACATTCTCAAGAAATTCATCTATAAATTGCATAAGCAATGGATCATGTACACATGCATCATTTAACTTCCGTAGATCTACACAGATACCCTTCATTTTCTTCTCTTGGACCACCATATGACCTACCCATTTAGATTCTTTTACAGGCTCAATTATTTTGGTCACGAGCATCTTCTCGAGTTCATCTTATACCTTTTCCTTGTATTTAGGATTCAACCATTATGGATGTTTCTTAACTGGCTTCGCATCAAGTTTTAAATTCATCTTCATCATCCCCAAATCCCCTATTATCCCTTTCAAGTTAGAGAACTTAGTTGGAAATAAATCCTGATATTCTTGTAATAATTTAGCTACCTTATCCATTGTATCTTCATCCCAATAGTCACCAATGTTCACAAATTTTGGTTCTTCTTTTGAACCAATGTTTACTTGTTTTGTGTGCGCCATTGCGAAATATCATGGATCTTCACATTAGGTCCACCAACTTCGCATTTTCCCTCTAATTCAGGGATATTAATATTCCTTGGATCCTCATCACCTTCTTTCGTCATGACATTGTAACATTATAAAGCATGATGTAGCTACGTACTACAGTTAGGATGTACCCATGTGATAGGTTCGATGGGTGTTCGAAAGATTGTTGCTTTAGTTTCTTATATATGTTCTCAATGTCTTCATCTTCATAATAGTCACAATTTTGTTCTCTATATCGTGCACACTTAGCTCAATCCAACAAACAATTACTTGGAGTTCATTTTTTTAAGTACCATGCTTCACTTCTTTAAGTTAATGATTGTGTTCATGTCAAAGGCCCAATCAATCCCAATCAACGCTAGGTATGGATTACTATCATTGACAATCTCAATAAATTTGAAATCATCTACAACTCTTTCACCTTCAATATCTACAGTTACTCCATGCAGGCACCCCATTGGAATTATCTTTTGCTAATTCACCATACATAGCTGAATTGGCTACCACTATAACTTAGGCTTTCCCATACGTTCCCAAGTTTGCTTCGGAAGTATTTTAACATCAGATCCCAAGTCTAGGATTACTTGATCCACTTCGAAATCACCAATCTGTGCAGTCAACCACATCTCCCTACCATTTTTCTTCTTGCCTTGGTTCACTTTATTGACTGTGCACTGTTATAGTAACGACTTATCCTTGTTTGTGTAGTTATCTATCAGCTCTTACAGTCCTTCTACTACCTTCTAATCATGTAATAACTTCATGCAAGTTTGCAGAAATGATTTTAACACTGTGGGATTTGAATCTTGTGTTGCAGTAGTCTCTTTAGGTTTCTCCTTTTGTGAGACTATCGAGATCTGGTTCTAAGACGTAAAAGCACCTGGACCCATAAAACTCTTTCTTTCCTCCATGAACGTCTCTTTTTCTCTATGTAAATCAAACCCAACATCTTGTCACTGAATTTTCAGAAGCATGATTCTAATTTTGGTTGTTTTCCTTCGACCTTGTCTTCACCAGTGGTAACACCGCTTCACGTGACTATGTTGATACTAGAATCGTCTTTGTGTGGCTCAGATCATCATCATTTTAATATTTTGCGTCGCTTGTTGGTTCTTCTTATCCTGCATCTTCGCTATTAAGATCAAGAAATATTCTATAACATGATCAAATTGACGACAATACTTACACAAAGGGTGCATTGGATTCTCACATTCGCGTGAATAGTGTCGTGGTTCTCCACAATTGTAACAAATAGTATAGCCCTGACCTCTTCCATCTTCTCCTCCTCTTCCTCTTCCTCATCTTTTGAATCCTCTGTGAGCTTCAGGTGAGACTTGGTCATTCTGCGCATGGTTTTCAACCTGCAAAAAAAATGTCCATCATAAGTTTATAGCTTCAACAATTCCTCTCATCATTACCAAATGATTTACCAAAGTTACAAAAGAGTTGCTTTGAGACTGTATAAACTTCTGTAATAGGGAACAATTATTTGTCGAATGTTGTCCTAATACTTGACATATGATACACCAGGTACTTGCACCGGTGCTTGATCTAGCGGAAGATTCTGGCTTTAGTGGGTTAGGACCTCTGGAAGCTATATAATCCCGGAATACAAGGCACTGACCCTTATGATGACCTTCAACCTTGCATTTTGTTCACCAAAATTCAGAATGTGTCTTTGGCTTAACATCCTTTCCCTTCTTCAGATCTTGCAACTCCATATGCAAGCGTGCTAACTGCGGCTAGATCTTCTAAACTCCTATATTCGTATCCAGGATCAATGAGGCTTATAGCTGCATCGTGATTTCCAATGCTTTGGCCTGAGACCCAATATTTAGTTGAGATAATGACAATATATTTGGCTTAGTGGATCCTAACCTAGGTTCAAAGTTAGTTTTTCCAAACAAATCCCTACAGTACTGGCCCTTTTGGCATCAACCCGCGGAGCACGGGCTAAAGTCTCACCCGAAGCAGTATGGGGGGATGTCGGAACCAAGTTTCTGCACCCACAGATCGGTTTCATGTTGTTTTATGCTCTAAATGTATCTTCACGTAGATCGATAAGCCTTTAAGCCTTATCGATATAACTCCCTTCAACCATCCTCTAGACATTCGCAAAAGTCTACGACGGCCTTTCGGGGACCTTAAATAGGTGAATCAACTACTTACCTGCATCAAAGATGACTTTTAACTACGTAACTACTTAGATTAGCTTAAGTGTTTGATAACTTCAACATACAAAAATATAACCTTCGCGTACGTGCATCAAAGATGACTTTTAACCCTGTAACTACTTAGATCAGCTTAAGTGTTTGATAACTTCAACATACAAAAATATAACCTTCGCATAAGCAGTTAACATCAATTTTGTTCATACAACAATACAAATCGTGTCAAGTCACGCATCAATACAATATTAATTCATAAACCCATCATTCAACACAATATAAACGTGCATTCATTCATAATAGAAGTAAACAAATAAACACATGTAATTCTGCAACAACTTTCTTTATTAATAATCAGTCAATATTATAGACTCAAGACTTCCTTGCACACTTAGTTGTAGGGGTTCGCGCACTTAGCTGCAGACTCTACTCTAGGCCTCTACGCTCTCAGCTGTAGAGCCTTTCCTCTACTCTTCTTTTCTAACTCTTTAGACTTCTCCCATAGAAAATATTCATTACTTGTCTTAGACATCCTAAGACACACCTATTTATACAATCCCATGGTCTGCGGACCATGGATAGATCTACAAAATCCGACTCAACTTACATAAAAAAAGGGTGAAACCCTTTATGAATCCTTAACTATCTGTGCGCTCTGCAACCACAACCTGCGGAGACTTTACATTTTGTACATCAAAACTTGGGCTTTTGCCCCAAAATTGACCCTAGGGGAACCTATCCCAACTAGCCCCCAACACAAAGATCATGACTCACCCTCGAGTCACTCTGCAGGAGCAGATATCTTACCGCAAAGACCTCCCAACTCTACTTGTGCCACTGCTGCTTTAGTCGCGCTCTGCGGGGCTGCCTATTTGATCTCCTCCACCAATAGCTCTGTTGCCAATCCTGCACTATCCTCCTTGATTTTTTGTTGCATGCTCTGTAGGCTCGCCAACTTCTCCTGAATGTTGGTGGAGATAATGTAGGACTCGTCTAACCAAGGGCCCAATCTTGTCTTGAGGACATCCTCTTTCTTCTACGCTACTTCCACTTGTGTAAGCAGTTGTTTCACCTCCTACAACTTGGCCAATTGTTGTGCTATAGCGACGGTGTGCTTCATCACCCTTACTTCGTCATATTGTTGCTATAGCTCACGGAGCTCTGTGTTTAACCTTTGCATGTTAGGATCTTCCTGCAAAGCCATGACTACCTCCATAGACTAATCAAAGAGCGTGGTGCAGTCCACCACCGTAGAATCCACTGTTGTGACCCCATCGTTCAGAGCGGCTTCACGTTGTTCTCCTACCTCATGCAGAGTTGAAGGCTATGAATTCAACACCAGTTCTGTGATCTTCAAATTTAGTTCAAACTGAACCTTAGTCACTTCTGTCTTGGTGTCGCACATGCCTGTAGCCAACTTTCTAATCTTTACCTCCAATGGTGCTTCCTCTGGTATATGTAGTTCAAGCACTGTTCTACAGGCTTATGCTACCATGACTATAAGCTAGGTGTTCTATGCCTGAACTTTATTCTATGCCTCCAGCACCTCAGTCTTCTCAATGAACATCTATTTGTTGTTTACTTTGTACTCCCTTATAAGGCTCAGTGCGCACTGCTCTCGAGATTTAACCTCTAGTATCACCCCTACTTGCAGCGTGTGAAGAAAATCGCTGGGGAGTGTGGCCAAGTTGAGGCCAATGTTCTTCAGAGAACTAACAATAGACTTGTCAGCAATCGCCTTCATGCTCAAAGATCCATGTGGCAGTGCGACTACCTGGAGATCCAGTGACCAAACCATCTCGACTGCTTGAGTGGCCCCTAGTGCCAAACTTGTTGATGCAACGCTGCTATTCCCTATGCCTACCTAGATCTTATTTCCCTAGATCTGAAACTCACACAGATCCTTATGAATAGCACTCAGTGCCTACTATTACCGCTGCTCGAGATGCTAGAACAGTTTTGTGGGGTATCTCACACCTTATCACCTATTTCATCTATGTCGCCATCAGTCAAATTAATTGGGTTCAACGATAGCTTGATGGCTTTTGTTTTCTTCTGTGGCCCTTCCTCTTCCTTCTCCCTATACCACTTCACTCAAAAGGGAGTTCTCTACTCATCCTGACCACCACTGCCCTACTTTGACTACTCGTCCTCCTCCATTTGGGTTGAAGGAGACTTATTTGTCCACTTAGAGCCACTCTCTTCCTGTTCAGCTTGCTTCTTCGCGGTGCACTCCGCTTCCACCCCAGCCTTCTCCTCGGCCTCTTCCCTCCATTTCTATTGATGGTGCTAGACCTGCCAACATGTCAAGGGGATCTCCCCAGTAAAAAGTCCCAATTAGACCTCAGACCAATTGGTATAGGAGTCCTAGTAGTGGGTCATAAGGTAATGCCTTGACCACAATGTCGCACAAAGGCAAGTAAGATAACTCTGTCAGTATCAAGGGTGTGACCATTGTAGTGAGTCAAGGAAGGTGCATGAGAGGTTCTAACATAAAGGGGGTGAGATGAGTGCACCCCTTGACAACCTGTATTAGTACTCAGCTGGGAAGGGAACACATGAGCGAAGGTGCATCACAAGATGGAAAGTAGATCAGTCAAAAATCCAAAGTGATGGTTAAACCAACAACACATCTGCAACAAGATTCATATAAACATGAAGTAGTTCATACACAAATATGTAAGTTAAACAAAATACATCATTAAAGCAACTGGAGCAGTCCAACTACAATAACAACATATGCATGAAAATGTGTTGGCTCTTATTATATAAAGAAGTGTAAGTTCCAATCATACAATACATCCATGTAAACCTGCTAGCCCCATCAGTGGAACGTTACAACCACATCTTCATGCTCCTCCAAAGAGATGAACTAGCTCCATGCAGTGGAGAAGCCAAGGCGCATTACAATACTGTCCAAGCTCTTTATCAGATAGTCTTATCAGAAGCTTTGCTGACCAAAAGCCTCTACAATGAGTTATGAGGGACTATTTATAGTGAAGGGTGGGGTGACCCTTGACATTCTCCTTTCTGACCATTCAACTACCCTCATGACTCTTCAACTCCTCTATGACTGTTACATCCACTATTGACACTTGAATTACAATTGACATGACTCAACATTACAATGCACATGTACCCATGTGAACAATGGCTTGAACAAGCCAAAATAGACATCATTAGGAATTAAACAATGATAGAAGTCCAACTGCTCGACATCCGCATGCTAATCAATAGTAACATATTGATGCCAAGATTGGTAGTCCTTGATAGTGTCCGTGTGTTATGTTGTGATATCCGTCTAAAACCTAAACCTTGCCTCCATAGCATCCAAGTACATTGCTCGGGCACCCTTGTTCAACTCATATGAAAGCATGTGCATCATTGTCTTCAATGTGGCCGGACCAGCAACATACTTGCGCATGATGTTTGCACTGATAGGCAAGTCTGGGCTTGTGGCGATGCACATTAACTCTTCAAAGTATAAGTCAAGCTCCTGTTAGACCTTCTTCTTTGTCTTCGCCCAGGTGAGAGTCCCAAGTGATGGGATTACATGTGTGCACATAAAAACATCCATGCTCTTGAACACTCATGCATGGGAAACCTGTATGCTAGTGATGAGTTGCGGTAGGTCCTCATAGTTTTGGATCTGACTTCAGATACGTGCTTGTAGCTCCACTGAATTTGCCCTCATCATCTTTGGCAAGTGAAGCAGGGCTCCCTTGTACTTCATCATCCATGTTTTCATGTTGTTAACAGAAGCATGTATGTTCGTCAAGATGTGTGCTCTTCTTGCACATCACTGATACCATCTGTGGAGATAGACGACTGCTTGGTGCATGGTACCAAACTTGGAGTACAATGCTCTCATAACTGTATCAAGGGACAATAATTCATCTAGTATTTCCTTCTTTGGTTCAGCTCGGGTGGAAATTATCACCAAGTCTCCTCCCTGCTTGGCCACCTATAGTTCCTTCAGCATACACTCTATTTGCATCAACCAAAGTAGTTGGATGCTTGTGCACATTAGTCACGATCACTCATTCTTTAACTTGTGCAAGGGATGTTTGGTCCTCCGGAGTTAGTACTCTGTGAGATTGCACAACTATGTGGTGAGATTCATTAAAGGAGATGTTGTGCATCTCTCCTTCTGGCTGACCACCAAGGATCTCATGGCCTCCTTGGTCATTCGAGACTTGCTCATCATCTGAATGCATTAAAGCAGGTGAGTCGACCACTTTGTGGTGAGGCATGAGGTCGGTGTCCTATTTCAAATATTGTTGCTCCATGTTTGCATCCAACTACTCAAGCACCTTTTCTATCTCATGAGCAAAGTCTTGCCCCTACGATGGTTCACCCTACTTGCATAATGCCAGTTGATCGGATGAATCAACTACTTGCATGGGAGTTTCTTTGTCTGTCTGCACATGATGTGCCCCCTATTGTATATGTTGTTGTTGTGCTTCCTTCTCCTATTGGTGCAACTCTTATTCTTTCCAGAGTTTCTCCCTCAGCTCATGCAACTCCTTCTCTACTTCTTGCATTCTCTTCTTATCCCTCTGCCTTCACGTGATTCACTTGTCGCACTACTGCCTCTTTTCCTGAATAGCTATAGCTCCTTGTTCTATAAGTGGATCTACTTGAAACATGTAGCTTTTCTCCTCCTCCATGCGATTGACAATCTTCCTCTTCCCTTTGTCACGCACAAGTATGCTTGGCATTATTGCCTTTGCTGTTGTTGCTGCTACTGCTGGTGCTCTCATGATGTTGCTTCATGGTGCTTTACTAACCACTCCACGGTGAAGCCGACTTGTTCATTGGGTCTAGAGGGACTATAGCAATATCTCCATGGGTCTTCCTCGGCCCAATGAAATGCCCCATGGATCTAATTGAATTGAGCTCTCATGCAATGATCCTTCACAATGCAATGTGGGTCATGAGGATTGATGCTTTGTAGGTCAAACAGGTACTTCTTCATCTATTCTTCTTTGACATCCACTTGCTTGATACTTCAGATCTCATATAATCCAATCCAAAACAAAAGAGCGGGTCAAGGTACCTTCTTCTTCCCATGCAGTCTAGCTGTCAATCCCACCGAGATGTGATATTCTACTTCCTGCATGACAAGTACATCCAATGAAAACTTTGGTAGACCATGCAAAGGCTTATCCACATAGAACATTCATATGAAAGTGATGGATAGTGAGGCATACCAATCTGCAATGCCTAACAATGCCTCCATTGCTTCCTTTGACATGCAGGGTGGATCCTGTTTGAATAACATCTTGTACACTAGGGTGACAAAATGGTACGACAACTATATCATTACTCCTCTAAAGCTGCATTCGGATAACAACTTGAAATATGTGTTCACAACAGTCTCCGTTAGTGACCATGCCCACTCCAAGCCTGGGAACTCATGTCAGGCATAGAATGCATCTAGGATGTAAGCAGACATGTAAATCTTTGCATGCATACCTTCAGGTGACTGTCGAGCCTTCATGACTTGTTCCTTCATCTGATGAGCCAGTATTCTAGAACAGTTACATGGTTTTCCTTCTCTAGTCGATTGGTCCAATGTGATCACCCAACTTTGAGTAAAGTTCTTAGTGTTTGCTTAGCCACACAGTCGACATGTGAATATGACCAAGTATTGGTACGCCCTCTTCGATATCTTCGTCTTGTAGATTTGGTTGGGTATCATCCTGAAACAAGTTGGCTCCTTTACCTAATCCTTCAGAATGTCTTTGGAGTTAGCTCTGTTGTTGGGAAAGTTGAAGGGAGGACTCATGGCAGTTGTGGGATCAGACATTTGGTACATCTCATCATAATCTCATGCCCAAAAGGTTGCAAGATTCATCCCACTGACACTGTTCAAGATCATCATTTCAAGGTCAGTGTTAGAGATGATCCAGTGAATGATGTCCGTGCATGGGAACATGGGGTATCTCCATGAAATTTGGTACAATCCAGACTTGTGAATGTTCACGTACATCTGACGATCTTTTAGGTATTCCTTAAAAGTGTCTACAAATGTTTCATTAATCTATTTTCACTTCAGTTTGATGTCATTTTCTAGATACAGCTTCGTATCTTCATAGATTGGTAGACTAGAGGATATCTGCTCAGTTGTTGCTCCAGCTGCAACTCCATCAGTGTCCTGTGATCCTATTCTCTTGGAAGCCATTGAGACAGATGAACACCTGAAAGATCTGGAAACAAGCAACATGCATGGCAAGAAATATGTCAGTGAAAACAAAGGGAATCCGGGGAAGGA
>APFE031178178.1:0-12817 GCA_000404065.3 Pinus taeda | reverse complement strand
CTCTTCCACGTAGCCCCTCTATTGCATAGCTCCCAAAACTGAGCAATGTAGTTTAAAGTCTCGTGCTCCCTTACAACCACTTGGAGTGCTAAGACTATCTTGACATCATGTAGTCATTGATTCAGGTCTCCTGCATATGGCATTAACCAACTCCCATTTACTTTTCCCAAGAAAGGTCCTCCATCCAGCTTTGCAAGCTAAACGCACCCCCATTTGTTATTTCTTTGATGACATATGGCCCCAACCAGTGCATCTGAAAGTTTCCTAGAAATTTAGCGAACTTACTATCATATAATAAAACCAAGTCATTTACCTTGAATGTGGGCAGCTTGACGTGTTGATCGTGCCATGGCGTTTCACATTCCTTTTATACTTACTAATGAAATCTAGCCAAGAATCTGTCCTCTACAAGCTCCATCAATTGCGTGAGTCATTCTTCCAAGGCTACATGGCCCGCCATCCCTGTGAAGGTTGTTATGCATAGACTAGGCACGATATATTCCATAGGCATCACAGCTTCTACAGCATAGACCAACCAAAAAGGTGTTTGACCTATTACTTTTTTGCAAGTAGTCCTGTATGCCCATAATACTATTGGTACACGCATGTCCTAATCATTCCACTGCACATTGCAAATCTTTGTCAGCTCATTCTCCAATATCTTATTGAAGGCCTCCACTATTCCATTAGCCTGGGGGTGATATGGTGTACTCGTCTCGTGATAAACCTGAAATTATTCTGTCAGTGCGCTGATCATTTTGTTGAGGAAGTGTGCACCACGATCACTCATCAATACTTTTGGGCACTCGAACCTGGTTAGAATGTTTTGAAACAAACAATTAATTGTTGTATCCCATATACAATCCTTTACATGCTCTACCTCTGCCCATCTAGTTAGATACTCTGTCACGATCATGATGTAGCGTGCACCTATTTTCTTACCTGGGGGTTGGATTGGTCCTACAAAGTCAATAACCCATTTCTCAAATGGTTGTAACGACACCTATGGATTCAGAGGTAGCTCATCCCTCTACAATGGCTTGCCCATTTTTTGACATGCAACACACACCCTACAATATGCGTTAAAATCTTTCTGCAGCATAGGCCACCACAACCCAATGTGCAAAATATTCTGCATTGTTGCCTTTCCTGCATAATGCCCTCCTACATCTCCTCCATGAGCCTCTGCAAGGACATTGTTTCTTTTGAAATCGGGCACATATCTTTGGAGTATTTTTTCCGATCCCATTTTATACAAAGTTTCGGAAATTACTGAGAAATTAGTTGCGCCTACTACCAATTATTTCTTCTACGGGCTGGTGTAGTCTTCTAGAACCATCCCTGCGGTCAAAAAATGGATAACATCTGCAAGGTGGTTGTCCTCTATGCACACCGTGAAGAGTTGCGCATTGGGCAGCACTTCCTCCAAATTAGTAGGCTCCTCCCCCATTTCGATGTGCAACAAATGGTCAGGTCCTGCATTCAACCCTCCTTGTTGTACGTTTTAACCCCGTATAGAAATTACTCACATACGAATTATAAAACATAGAAAATAAACAATGCGAGAGCATAACACATAAAACACATATACACAAATATTTTCCCCTGGATCCCAAAACCAGTACTACCAGCTTGATTTTTCATTATGTTCCTTTCAATGTTACAATACATATTTATACATGTCGAAGCATCCAATACCATGGACCAAAAACCATCGCATCCAAAACCATGGACCGAAAACCCTCGCATCCAAAAAACATGTGTGAAAATCATGCACAAAACCATAGGTGGGTCCGCCCAACCTAATATAGGGTCCAAAATCAAAATTTTCTAGGGCGCTGCCTTGGACCCCATAAAGTGCGGTTATGGGTACACCTCAAACCCCCTGTAACCCTCCCCCTGCTACACAATCTATGCAACAAAGGGAGTGCTCCGCCCCCCCTCTAACCCCCTGGTTAACTACATGGGCTAGTTGTGGAAAGAATATAACACAACCCAACATTCTCCCACTGCTTGTTTTCTTTCCACGGGGGGCCACAAAAGAGCTTAGTCATTTTTCTAGCCCTGAAATGCCCATTGTCTCCCTACACCAAGAGAGCTTCTCAGAGCTCACAGATTTTGTCAATGCATCTATAATATTCTTCAAACTATCCACTTTTACCATTAACACCTTTTTGTCTTCTATCATATCCCTCACATAGTGATACTGAACATCAATGTGCTTTGTCTTTGAATGATCTGCAGGGTTCTTTTCCAAGAAAATTGCACTTTTGCTATCACAATCTATCCTTATAGCTCCCTGTACTAACCACATACTTGAACACAATCTCTACATCCAAACTGCTTCATTTCTTGCATGAGTGGCTGACATGTATTCTGCCTCTGTAGTTGATAGAGCCACTACAAATTGTTTCTTACTCATCCAACTAACTACACCTCCAAATAGGTTAAACACTTACCCACTTGTAGATCTTCTCTGATCCAAATCTCCAGCCCAGTCTACATCAACAAAGCCACAAATATCCAACATTCTGTTCAATCTTGATCTTCCTTGGTAGCACAAACCATAATCACTAGTGCCATGCAAATACCTAAAAACCTGCTTCACTGTTGTCCAGTGCTCCTTCCCTGATTTTGACATAACCCTACTCAATACTCCCACTGCATGTGCAATATCTGGTCTAGTACAGACCATTACATACATAAAGCTACCAATTGCACTTGCAAATGGAACAAGGGACACATCCTCTTCCTCTTCATGTGTCTTGGGACATTGTTCAGCAGATAACCTCACACCTACAGGAATAGGAACCTTCACCGGTTTACTATCCTGCATATTAAAACTCTGCAGTATTGTCTCAACATACTTCCTCTAGTTTAGCCAGAGCTTCCTCTTTGTCCAAGCTCTTTTAATTTCCATGCCCAAAATATAGTTTGCAGCACCAAGACCTTTCATGTCGAATTTGGAGGACAATTGGGTCTTCAAATCCTAGATAATTTCTTTGTCATTTCTAACTAGCAACATATCATCCACATACAAGACCAAATAAATAACACGGTCAACAATTAATTTAAACTACACATAGTGATCTGCTTTGCTTCTGGTGAAGCCAAGTCCCTGTATAAATGTATCAAATTTCTGATACCACATCCTTGGTGACTATTTTAACCCATACAGAGACTTCTTTAACTTACATACCATTTCTTTCTTACCCTTCACTGCAAAGCCTTCAGGTTCCTTCATGTATATCTCCTCTTCCAGATCCCCGTGAAGAAATGTTGTCTTCACATCCATCTGTTCTACCTCAAAATCAAAAGCAGTAGCAATAGATAAAAGTAATCTTATAGAAGTTACCTTGACAACAAGACAAAAAATATCACTAAAATCAATTCCCGACACCTGGGAATAACCTTTTGCTACCAACTGAGCTTTGTATTTCTCCACTTTTCCTTCTGCATTTGTCTTCTTTTTTAACACCCATTTGGTGCCAATGGGTTTCCTTCTATCCGGCAACTCCACTAGATCCCAAGCCTCATTTTTGTGCAAAGATGCCATTTCATCAACCATGGTCTCTTTCCAGTGTTTTCCATCCTCTAAATTCACTTCTTCCTTCATAGTTCTGGGATCATCATCAGTAATAGACAAAGAAAAATTTGAATAGAAAGCAGATGGACTATACCTTTCTGGCTACCTTCTTTCTCGAACTGATCTTCTCATGGCCGGAGTTTGTGGCTTTTCATCTTCTGATTCCTCCTTTGCTGTAGAGTCTAATTCTTCCTCCTTTAGCTCAAACTCTATCTTCTCAGGTTCCTTTGGTTGGACTTCATGTTTAATAACATCTTTCACCTCTCTGAACACCACATCTCTGCTGTACACAACCTTACTTGTTACTGGATTCCAAGCTTATAACCCTTTAAACCATCCTTAGACCCAATAAAGATGCACTTTTCAGATTTATTATGCAACTTGGTTCCTTTCTCCTTTGGAACATGTACATATGCATCACATACAAATACCCTTAGATGTGAAAGAGAGGGTTTTTTACCAGTCCATACCTCATGTGGAGTCTTATCCTCCAACGCTAATGAAGGTGACTTGTTGACCAGGTAATATGCAGTATCCACCGCCTCTACCCAGAATTCCTGTCCTAACCTGGCACCACTGAGCATGCTTCTTGCCCTTTCCATCAACTTCTTGTTCATTCTTTCTGCAACTCCATTCTGTTGATGTGTATATGGAGTAGTCTTCTGTCATGCTATACCACACATCTTTCAGAATTCTTCAAATTCCTTATTGCAAAACTCTCCACCATTATCTATCCTCAGCACCATTATCTTCTCCTCTGTGTAGTTTTCCACTAGAGCCTTAAATTCTTGAAACCTATAAAATACTTCATATTTCTTCTTAAGGAAATATATCCGTGTATTCCTTGAGAACTCATCTATAAATGATACATAGTACACAGACTTACCCAGTGATGGAACCTTCACAGGTCCAAACACATCACTATGCACAAGCTCTAATATATGTTTCGCCCTTTTACCACCAGAGGGGAAACTCACCCGATTTTGCTTCCTGTATACATAATTTTCACAGAAATCAAAATCCAGAGAGCTATTACTCATACCTTCTACCATACCTTTACCATCAAGTATTCGAAGGCCCTTCTTTCCAATATGTCCAAGCCTTTGATGCCACAGCATGGTGTTCTCTCCAGAGATCACTAGGATTTCTTCTCCACTTTCAGGAACCACAGAACTGTTGCACCCATCAACAACAATGCTACCTTTCAACTTGTACAGAGTTCCAATCCGAATTCCCAGCATAAATACCAGTGCTCCCTGAACCATCTTGCAGGTATCCTTCTCGAACACTGTTTTTACACCTACATCATCCAGCTTGCTAACAGAAATCAGATTTTTGCCTAATGCGAGAATATGCAGAACACTTGGAAGCATTCTAACCCTTCCACCTTGCAACTTCAACTTTATGTTTCCGCGACCAATGATACTAGCCTTCCTGTCATCCCCCAAGAAGACATCACCACCATCATATTTTTCATACTCGCAGAACCACTCTTTATGGGGAGTGAAGTGAAAGGATGCACCTGAGTCAATCAACCATGCCTCATGATCTACAAGTGTACTTGAAGAAACCAAGTACACATCCCCACCTTCATCTGAGGTGGTTTTCGCCTCTGCAGAAGGAGCCTCATTAGATCCCTTTCCTTTTTTAGGAGCTTTATATTTACAGTCTCTATTAAGGTGGCCTTCCTTTCCGCATTTCCAGCACGCCACCTTTACAGGTTTTCCTGGATATTTAGATCTTCCTCTAGATTTAGATCTCCCATTCGATGAATTATTTTTGTTTCTGTTTTGGGACCATCCTCGTACAAACAAGGCATCACCATTCTATCTCTCCATATTTTTCCATCTCATCTCCTCTAACAGCAAGGATGAGAATATTTCATCAAATTGCAAGGCAGTTGCATTGCTACCTATTGCAATAACTAGACTATCTCACGAATCTGGTAGAGAATACAACAAATTGATGCACTTATCTTCATCTGAAATTTTAATATCAACAGATGCTAATTGACTTACCACAGTATTAAATGCACTCAAATTCTCTGTCACCGAGTCTCCATCTTTCATCCTCAGGTTATATAGCTTTTTCCGCAGGAACAGTTTATTCACCAGAGACTTAGATTGGTACAAAGTCCCTAACTTATCCCACAAAGATTTTGTCGTAGCTTCTCCTGATACATTCAACAATGTTGAATCTGAGACACACAATCGTATTGTGCTCTTTGCCTTGCAATCCAACTTCTTCCATTATTCATCAGACACTCTCGTTGGTTTAATACCCAGATCTACCGCGATCCATTGATCTTTATCCACCAACAGATCCTCCATCTTGAGTTTCCATAACTGAAAACTCTGACCATTAAATTTCTTGATCTCTATCTTTCCACTGCTCACCATCTTCTTTCACCACCATAATCGATCTCACATATCTCCCACTAAACAGGGTCTACCATAGGCTCGAGAGAAACCCCTTAGCAGCAAAGGCATCCCCTTGAAGCCAAAACTGCTCTGATACCAAATGTAGGTTTTAAACCCGTATAGAAATTACCTACATACGAATTCTAAAACATAGAAAATAAACAATGCAAGAGCATAACACATAAAACACATATACATAGAGATTTTCCCTTGGATCCCAAAACCGAGACTACCAGCTTGATTTTTCATTATGTTCCTTTCAATGTTACAATACATATTTATACATGCCGAAGCATCCAATACCATGAACTGAAAACCATCGCGTTCAAAAAACATGTGCAAAAATCATGCACAAAACCATAGGTGGGTCTGCCAAACCTAACATAGGGTCCAAAACCAAAATTTTCTGGGGCACTACCCTAGACCCCATAAAGTGGCATTATGGGTACACCTCAAACCCCCTGTAAACCCTACCCCTGCTACACAATTGGCGCAACAAAGGGGGGTGCTCCACCCCCCCTCTAACCCCCCAGTTAACTACGTGGGCTAGTCATGGAAAGAATATAGCACAACCCAACACTAGCTAGACAATTACCTCAAAGTCACATTCTTGAAACAACGTCATCCATTAGCATATCTTATCCCCCCAACACAGGCTTATTGACTAGATACTTCAAAGCGGAATGGTCTATGTACATATTGGAATGTCCGCCCAACAGATAGTGACTAAATTTCTAGAGCTTGTACACCATAGCCAACCCCTCGCACTCTGTCATTGAGTAGTTCTTCTCAGCCTTTGATAATTTTCTTCTTACAAATTCTATAGGGTCATCCATCTCTCCTTCGCCAGCATGAGTCAGCGCTGCTCCCAACGTAATACACGAGGTATTAACATGCACATGGAATTCCTTCTTCCAATCCGAGAAGACCAAGATCATCACGGTGACCATCTTTTCCTTCAAGACATCTAAACTATGCTGACATTCTTCATCCTAGCAAAATGTAGTGTCCTTCTTTAGAAACTTCTCCATGGGCGCGGTAATTTGAGCATAATCCTTAATGAACTTTCGATAGTACCCAGTATGGCCCAGTGTTGAACGCGGCTATTTAACACTCCTTGGGGCTTCCAAATTGATAATTACCATGATCTTGGTAGGGTCCACCATTAGTCCTTGCCTCAATACCACATAACCAAGAGAAATCCCAAAGGGGACACAAAACAAGAACTTCTTCAAGTTTAGTGTGATCTGATACCATCGGCACATATCCAACATTAAGTGAAGACTAGATAAATGGCACTTTACTAGCCCAAACATTGTTCAGTCATCAAAATATACCTCCAAGAATTTGTGAATAAACTCTTTGAACGTTGCAATGACTACGTGAGAGAATATTGTCGATGCATTCTTGAGTCCGAAGGGCATCACTGTGTACTTAAAACACCCCCATTTCATCGCTAAGGTTGTTTTACTCCTATCTTCTAGTGTTATCTTGATCTGATGGTATCTACAGAACCCATCAGTAAATGATTACACCTCCTGCCCTCCAACATTTTCCAGTACCTCATTAGTAAACAGTGTTGGGAAAGGATCATGGACGTAAGCATTGTTAAGCTTTCTTAAATCTACACAAATGCTTATCTCTCCCTTCTGCTTCTTTTCTTGTACTACCATCAGGCTTACCCAATCAGATTCCTCCACTGGTTCAACAATACGTGCTTCAAGCATCTTGTCCAATTCCAATCAGACCTTTTCCTTGTATTTGGGATTAAGGCGACATGGCCTCTGCTTAAAGGGCTTCGTGTCCAGTTTCAAAGTTATTTTCATCACTCCCAAATTGCCTATGATGACTTTCAACTCTGAAACTTTTGTAGAAAAAATATCCTGGTACTCGCGGAGTAACTCAACAACTTTATCCACTGTGGCATCATACCAATAATCTTCGATCTTTGCGAATTTAGGCTCTGCTTTAGTACCAATGTTTACCTACCTAGTATTCAAGGGCGCGGTGATATCTGAGTTCTCTATTTGCAAACCTTCAACCTCACGGTGGCATTCCACTTCTGGGATATTGATATTCCTTGGATCCTTGCCCTCCATTTCAGCAGTCATATTATAACATTCTAGCACATGGCGCAACTGGGTGCTCTAAGCTGGTTGAACCAATTCCAAAGGATCTTGTGGAATTCAGAAGATCACTGCCTTAACCTCCTGCAATGCTTCATTAATGCTTTCAAACCCGTCTTCAAGTTGAAAGCCCTCAAGAATCCTTCTCTTAATATATCCCACTCCGCAGTGCCATGGCGGAGCTCCGTTTCCAAATACCAATTCATAGGCATTATATCTAGGGTGTGAATGAATAAATGCACCCATTCTAGCTACGGCTCCATTCCATACACTTTAGTCCATTTTTCCAAATGATCACATGGATCATTCCTCCCATCATATTTCTCTGTTAATCGTACTTTAGGGTGACCAAGCCGCATGTTGCTCATCCTCCTTTAACTGCGCCATTCATCAAAGTTGTCTTTGTGTGTACCCCACCATCGAGTAGGCCTAACGCGTAGTGCCAAATCCAGTGCCTGAAAGTGATGATCCTCTAGGACTTCTCTTTCAAAAGCATCCAAAAACTTATCTGTGTCAATTAAACCATCGTAATAAGGTAAATTTCTTACCTCTGATGACACACAACACAATGACTTGGTCATCATGTTGTAGCGTAGTGTGGATACTTCGTGGAGCCTGTTTTGTCAATGTTCCAATGTTCATCTGAATTTGAGGTACAGGAACTTTCATAGTCCCATGCAATCTATGCATCGGCCATTGGATTTACCCAGTCTTGGTCTCATGCAATAATTTTGTAGATTTTATCCAAATCATCATCACTTTCCTCATAGTCACGGACAGTTCAGTATAGCGCGATCCTCCTGCAAGGTCCAATGGTACTACAATGCGGAGTGATTTTCTTTCAAACAAAATTGTACGCTTCTTCAAGTTGATTACCCCATTCATATCAATAGCCTATTCTATTCTAAGGAACACGGGGTATGGATTTTTGTCATCAACAATTTCTACTACTTCAAAATCAGCCAGTGCACACGCATCTTCTATATCTATGGTAACTCTCTACAATCATCCCATGGGGATAATATTCTGTTGGTTCACCATCCTTAGTTGAATAAGATACCATTGCAACACAAGTCTCCCCATTCTTTCCCAGGTCTATTTATGCAATACGTTTGCATTAGACCCCAAATCCAAAATAACTTGGTCCATCTCATAGTCTCCTACTTTTGTAGTAAGCCTCATCTCACACTTTGTTCTTGCCTTATGCTTACCAATATTTCTAACTACGTGGGGTCCATCAGGAGCATTATCCTTATTGGAAAACTTGTTTATAAACTCCTGTAGTCCTTTCACAGCCTTTCTATCGTGCAATAGCTTCATACAAGTTTCCAAGAAGATGGTAAGCACAGAGGGGTCAACCTCTGTAAGCGCGCTACTGTCTGGCAGTTTGTTTTGACTCCCTGAGGTAGAGGCTTTAATGAAGCTTTTCCTCGATTCCATGAATGTTTCCTTTGTACACTCCAGATTGAAACAAGTCTCCTTTTCTGGGGCCTTGTAGACCCATCCACCTTCTTCAGGTTGTTTTCCCTTATTGTCCTCAATCGTGATCCTGCCTCGTAGGATGATATTCACATTCGGTCCTCCACATGGGGCTCGTCCCTCATCATCTTCTTCTACATCTTGACCATCAGCATAGGGCATTTTTCAATTGTGTGGTTAAACTAAGTGTAGTATTGACATGACGGGCGTGTCTGATTCATACACTCCCGCGCATAGTGTCCTTATGTTATGCAATTGTAGCAAATGACCTACCCACAACCCCTACTAGGTCCTCCTCCTCCTCAACCTCACCCGCATCCTTGATATCCTCTATGATATCCCCTAGTGCCCTAATTTGGAGGTCGAGTTTCCTCTTTCATTCGATACATAGGCATCCTTTCCATCATTAATTCATAGCTTCGATAGTGGTGCTCATCGTGGCCCACCGATTTGCAGAACAATTGTTGTGGTGTCTGTACAAACTTTTGCAACAAATGACATTATCTGTGACATGTTTTCCAGCCACTTGATAAATAGTGCACCATAGCACGGGCCCCGCACTTGGTACGGTTGGAGCTTCCTGCCTCAAGAACATTACCCACCGCCCATGATGTAGTTCACGAAGATAGGGTAGTGATCTTTACCATGCCCCTAGTTTTTACCATTGAGACACCAAACTTCATCGTGCACCTGCAATCTCATCGATTTTTCTTTTTTCAAGCTCTACATTTCCATGCAAAGGTTTTGCAGCTTTGCGTGTATCTATTGAACCCCCAACGAAGTATCCTAAATAGGATTTTCTTGCAATCTCATCGCAATTTCCAGTGCTTCCTCCTGAATTTCTATCTTTTATTGTGATAAATCAATGCTTAAGTGGCGCAGGAGTATGGCTATAAACCAATCGCGGTGCTAACTATCTGTGAGATTCATATTAGCTTTGCGAATCCTACACTTCAGTGTTTGATCTAGCTCCCATGGCATTTCACTAGGCCTCATCATGATTTCCTTAAATCCAATTATTGATTGCGAGGTAGACTTAGGCTTACCAAATTCTTTGCTCAAAGTGGCCTGAGTATCTGCTAATGATGCCAACGGATTATCAATACAGTACTTAACATACCATTTCAGTGCACGATCCTACGAAGTGGTAACCAATTGCGCCATATTCATATTATCATCTATAATTTGTTTTTTTGTCCACACAGCCTTGACAACAAACCAAAATAGATCCAGATCCTCACTTCCTGAGCCCTTGAAAACTGCCAACTTCATTGTATTCAACATGTTGACCAGCGGTGGCAGTGGTGGCGGTGTTTCTCCCTGATCGTCACTCACAGGAGGTTCAATAAATGGGCTATATTCAGGGTTTATTCTTCCCCTATTCCTAAAGAGCTTTCCACTTCACGTAGCTCCAAACATCAATGGAGTGGCATAACCTGTTTTTCACACAACAACATCTTAATCCAAGTGTTCAAAGATCTTATATATTTACCTCATGGTCTCTTGAAGAAACGTTGCTCTGCTTCATTGTAACTGACTGAGGTGTCGACCGTAAACTCTGTAACAGAAACTCCTATAACCCAATCAATCCAATGCTCAATAGCTCGCATGATCTTATCTTCAGAAGCTTCCAACCTTTGCACTAATTCTGGAGTCCACACTATTGGACCGTCAAGCTACCACCTCCCTTGTGTTGATCTAAAGATTATCTGAGGTTGTCATTGATTCAACCCAAGTAAAACAAGGGGCTAGCCTGATCTTGCAAGGGAATTTTGACTTAACAACGTACTCTATTTTGAGTCAAGGATCTTCTATATATATTCTACGCATCGAGATATTTCCGTTGATATATGGTACGCCAAGTAATTCTTCATGGTTTGAGAGATATACATGTTTGGAGTTAGCAACCCCAATTAGTGGGCTAAAACCCTATGGGGTTGTGGCACGACACTCATAATTGGTTTTGGTAATTTAATAGTCAATATTTAATAATTTTTTAAGCTCCTAAAATCCCTCCAACATTCTCTAAAGAAACCCATCTCAACTCTATAAAAAGAAATCTCATATATCCTCCAAATGTAGTGATCGTGGAATTTTCGCTATAACTTCGGGTGATTAAGATTGCCGATCGCCGATTTACGTCATCCATCGCATCGCCGATATCGCAATTGCTTCCTTGCAGTTTTATTTATGGCCGATATCTCGGATCCGATATGTTATTAAAATCCCTTCATAAAAAGTTATCGGGTCCGCTCTTCATCGCATATCGGCATTGCAAAAATACATTATGTTACATCGGGTACCCAAAGTTTGCCGATTGCTGATTAGCTACGTCATCCATCGCATCGCCGATAGTGCAATCATTTCATCACATTTATTATGCTCACATCACTTCTCTGAATCTACAATGTGCATTTTGCGATGTGGGAAGCACGATGCAATCAATTCTTTGATCTCTGATATAATATTTCTTTAATGATGCGATCGCTTCATTTCATTGCACATGTTCTTATCGGCAATTTGCCATTGCAATCTCCGATGCAATAACTTCCAATGCATGTCTTTGCGCCATTAACATTTAATCGATATATCGCATGGCAACAAAAGTGAAGTCTTGCAAATTAAAATTCAAGCATGGTGAAGAAACATGTTGTGTGGATCATCCGATGAGGCGATGTGTTAAAGCAAGCTTGGGTAACCACTATGGGAAAAAGGCAACTGATGACGAATTTGCAGGATACAAAAATCATTTCAATTTTTCATACATTTTCGTTTTAAATATATAATTCCATAATTAAAAATGGAATTCAAGACCTCTATCTTCATATTTAAATTTTATTGTCTTGGATTTGGTCTTGATTCCGGACAATTTATCAAATCATGGAATTTATATGAAACTTATAATATTTTGAGGAATAGTCATTACTGCAAATTCTCATTCTCATTTCAGATGCATTTGTTTTAATTTCAATTCCCCTGAACACTAAGCATTCTATTTTGACATTTTACTGCTTGATTTATTTAATAAAATAAATAATGATTTTGGATTATAGGATTTTGGTTAGTGTGACTTCTTCGTGTTTTTAATGTTAATTAAAATAAGAAGTCAGTTAATTTGGAGAAATTGACACCTTTCAGGTAAGATCAAAAGCAATTATCCAATGGTAAGATTCATGTGCCCACTTTCATTAATTCCCATTTCATCA
>APFE031178177.1:0-14018 GCA_000404065.3 Pinus taeda | reverse complement strand
TGGCATGAGTCTTTGCACTTAATAAGCCAATTGGTGATGGCCCTCCATTTCTGCAACTTTGCACTACTTACCCATCCTAGTAATCCTAACATTTTTTCTTCATTTGAAGTGGGTGCACTTGAATTAGCAGACCCTGATTATCCTCTTTTCCTTTTGACTGCCCTCCTATCTAAAATGTACCTTTATTTCTTCCAAGGGCCCAGATTAAGCAGTTGGGCTCCTTTGTTTCTCTACCTAGCTAGTCATTTGCCAAGCTTGAGCTGTTTGGACAGGAAACATTCTCTATTTTGCAACAAGCAATTTAAACATGTCATGGTCCAGTTTAGACTATTGGGCCATCCATCAAGTATGAGTAGCAGTAGTTTTTGTAGAGTACGATACTGCCCAAAAGATAGTAGTGGAATTTTGACTGGCCACTTTCCTGGTCTTTAGTTTGGGGTTCATTTTCACTTTTCTCTTTGACCATTTGATTTTCTTGCCTTTCGATTATTCTTTTAAGGCATACCCTCTTTTCATTTTTTTAATTTTCATAGCATGTACACAAAACATGGAACCTTTGTAGCCTGTAATGATGAACATATTTAGCCCTTCCACAGTCAATCATGAAAGATGAAACCTATCGGTATAGGAACCTAACAGGTGTGACTAAAAAAAATGAGGGTTCACTCTCATCCTTTTATTCACAGTAGGTCTCCCACCAATCCTTGACATGTGGGGCAGATTCAAGAAGTGAAAAAGTAATATTTTCTTGATTGGAAAAGTCATGAATTGAAAAATATCCTTCCAATAGATTTAGCCATTTATCTATAATGTCTTCATCTATTAGGCTTTCAAATATGGGAATATCAAAGTTAACTTGCACCTTAAAATGAGTGGCACCTATAGAGTGCCTACTAGGTGAAGATGTATTGCTTGTGGGTAGTCATCGAAGGATTTGGGCAAATTTATCCATCATCACGTCCCTCTATTGCTCTAGGGCTTCCTCGAGCAACATTTGGAAAGGATATCTTGCCTCCTATCTTTATTTTCTTCTGCCATGGGAGGTCTTCTGGTTTTACGAGGATGATCTTGCAATGCTTCAACTAGATCAAGCCCTAACTCATTATACCTCAACCTCATACGGGACATGCAAAGAAAAAAAAGAAACATCAAACCCCTCTGATACCACTGATAAAAAATTAAACAGGAATGAAACAAGTTATAGATATAATCATAAAAACATAGATGCAACATAAAAACACTTCATTTCATGAATAGAAAAATGTTGAACTATGCTTACAAATAGAATGGAAATACAATAGCTTGGGCTATGGTAGCTTATCTCTGAGAAACAATCTGGTGACTACATGCCTCTGAATTGTTTACAATGAACCTCAAGGGCCTATTTATTATTGGAAAAGATGGGAAAATCATAAACAACCAAAACCCTAACCCTAAGAGATGTAAAACCAAGAGTTTGTGGGCCCCGTTTGGGTTAGTAGGGAAACCAACTTCCTGGAGTCATAACTTGGTCATATTACCTCCATTTGGCATGTATGATACCTTGTTGAAAAGGTCTCTCTGAGTACTACAAGTTTCATCGCAATCCCCTACCAATGGCTATAGGTTTGCCATGAACCCCAAAAAACTGTCGTTTATGGGATCAAAACTGCTCCAGAAGTTGAGGACCCAAAAAACTGCTAAAAATAGTAAATGTTGAAATCAATAAGGAAATATATGAAACTAACTGGGAGTTCTAAGTGGAATAGGTGGGTGCCCACCAATATTGACTTGGATAATAGGATTAAAATGGTTCACAAAGGTGTGAAGTTTGATTAAGAGAAGGCCATGAGATGTTCCCTTGAGAGGGATTTCAGTTACATGCAGATGAGGAACTTTTAGCTCCAAAGGAGGAACCTCAAGATGATGTGGAGCAGCCACACGTAAAGGAGCAAAGAGTGGAATCAACCACTGTAGTGAAGTAAAATTATAAGTGCGGACACAAAAAAATTCCTATAGTCTGATAATGGGTCTAGCCACAATAGATACATTCTATGGAAGATTTCCTTAGGATAAAAACAATTAATAGGGCCTACCTCTTAGTATGCATATCCCATTTGATGATGTCCTTGTTTGCTTGTTCCATCTATCTCTCACTTCCTTCTTCAAACACCTGAAACAAGTAAACAACAACAAACAACAACCATGATAATAGATAGATTGTAATTCAACCTACTTAACATGTCAAGAAACATTAAGCCATGAATATATAAGATGACAAATCATGTAGGAAATCAATTGATAGTTTCATATATATTGATATCAAGAAGAGATTACAACCATTGTCTTGATGTTGCGGTTCTCCTTTGGCAAGACCAGGTTCCCAGACACTTCTTCTAACATTCCATGATGGCCTCAATCAACAATAGTTTTAAGGCTCTTCCCTTTAGGCTTCACTCCAAACCCAATCACAGTTCTCCCTCACACAACCAGATATGTATAACTATGAATAAATTTCTGTTTAATCCAAACCAAAATAGCACAAGCACACCACCCTTAACACTAGCTTGTGCTTGGAAGAAGGGAGGTTTATATAGGATGAATGGAGGGAGATGGATCCTCTCCTCATGGGACAAGGTCTTATCCCTCGAGGTAGTTCCATCATTATATGGGAAGGGAGCCCAAACTAGCATCCTCAACCCCATCCAGCCAAACAATTTATGAGAATTATGTTATGAAGCTTCTAGAGCTAGAAGCTTCAGCTCTTCATTAAAAAACATTCCATAAGAGGACTGATGGAACTGGAACCTAGATCAGTCAATCTGGTTGGTGGTAGGGATAGTTCTAATCTCTATACATTAGCATGAGGGAGACAAAGGCCATTAGCATCGGTCTTGTAAAATGGGAAAAATAGAAGTTTCAGGGGAAATGGTGCAAAAGGGAATTGATCTGCTCATGAAGAGGGACACAATGGGATTTTTTTCATGAAGGAAAAGCATGTGGGGTTCACTGTAGAGGTCCTCTAAGATCAAGAAATAAGGAGTATAGGGACAGTGACAAAATGTTGTGTAAGAGATGCCCCCTAAACCATGAAGGATGAGCTAGAGTGAGGGATGAAATGATTTATGAATCATTGTAGGGAACCATAGTCTGCAGTCGAAAAACTTGCAAAAAAGTACATATACATATACGTAATTAAGAACTCTGTCAAATGGTACATGAATCGTGACATGGACATAGCCATCTGTCAAGGAGGATCATAATGAAACCAATGTATGGTCGTAGCCATTCAATAATAAGGATCATATATGATAACTCATGGTACAGTCGCAACCATACATCATAAAGAGACATGCATATCAACATGGCCATGTCACATCACTTCACAACCTAGACATTTGTGATCTGAGTCCAGGGTCTTGAGCTCCAACACAACCCAATCAAAGTACAAATTCTAACATGTGAATAGATGTGTTGATGTCGAACATGCTAGAAAGTCAATTGATTTCCACTCAATGATGTAAAATATTAACAAGCATGAGAGAAACCACCAATAATAACAATGTTCCTCAAGATACTATTAGCATAATCCATGAAATGTGAATACAGGAACTGAAGTCAAACACCCGTGAAATCACTCACTCAATAGCCAATGATGTGAACGTGTTGTCGAGTGCGAAGAACTTTCCATTAGGGAATGCAAGCTCTATGGTACTGAAAGAGAGTCTCTTGATAAACTTCTCGAATAATGAGTTGAAATCAATGGAAAGTGACCGTGTTGAAGGAGGGCCATAATGTTTCCCTCATCATCGACGCAAGACAAAAGGATGCAAAATGATTTTGGGTGATACCGAGAAACATAGGTAAGTGTAACTATAGAAGGACAACTCTTGAACATATCAGTGACACAGCTGGAACTTTGGCAGTTTTTCGATCTATAAGATTGATGGTCATGATGATATGGTAGAGATCAAATGGAAGGAAAAAATGAACGGCCCAAACCCAGGAAGGTCAATGATACAAAGGAGGATATCCCAACCCAACACAAAGCAAAAAGTTTCATGTTCAAGACTGAGCTATTGACACAACTGACAGATTTCCAAATTTTCCCTACCATTTTTGGTAGGCACCCCGATTATTTTTTAATCACAAGATTGAAGGGAATAGCGTATGCTTTCATTGTAAGTTCATCCCTTGGACGAATCCGACCTAGTAAGTTTAACGAGCCCTAGGAAGGAGAAGCTCATGTTTGTCATGGTGACGAATCCGATGTCATTTAATAGTTTAACGAGTCTGGCAAAGGAGTAACTCGATATATTTTTCATGTTTTGAGAGTTCAAAAAAGACACATAAAAGAAAACTCCACATGGTCCCTTTTCATACGTTATGTCTCTTGAGCCTAAAAAGGTAGAAAACAATACTTGAGAGAACCGCTTAACCATTTCAGTCAAGGACTACATTTTTCGTAAATATTGCCTCCTAGACCGAAGAAGGGGTAAACTTATACTTGGCACATGACGTTTCACATCCATTAATTAGTTTGAAACAAAAAGCGCTCGGCCATCTTTTCACTTCTAAAGGGTCGGAAAAGAGTTTGAAAGTGGACCCCCTCATTTTATTTTCTTTTACGAGTCAAAAGTGAAAAAATACTCGACAATATTTTCATATAAGCTTAATGAGTCGAGAAAAGAGCTAAAACATGAATTGTCATCATCGTCAAACATCCATCATCTATCATTGCAAAGAAAGATAAAGTGTATTATTTAGTTCTTGAGGCAAAATAGGTTGAAATATTTACAAAAACCTAATATTTTAATGAAAAAATGAATAAAAAGGAGAAAATTAAATATATGTTTACCATTTACTATTTTACCTTGTTGTGAAAATGTTTTACTCACTTTTTCCTTAATTTCTCTGGAGCAGTTTATAGGAGATATGAGAGGCCAATCACCGAACCACCAGTTACAGGTAAAATCCAAAGCCCTGAGCTCCATTTTCATGTCCTTCATTTTTGTTTTTAACCAATTTTTTTTTTTAGGGGATTTTGCAAAAACATTTTCACCCTCGGCCGACAGGACTTCCAAGAACGAAATCACATGGGCCAAGGATGATTAACAAAGCTAGTCGTGTTGTCAGCGTACATGGGCCGAGGATGATTAACAAAGCCAGTTACGTTGTCAGCGTACCAGTTTTTAAAACAGGCACACCAACATCGTGAATATGAAGAAAACGTATTTCCTCAAAAAATCACCATTGAAACTCAAATTTTATGCGCCAAGCATGATTATTGGCTAAAATTAATGGCTTTTGTAGGAAATAATCACTGAAAATGGTGGATTGGAAAGAATGGGAACATGAGGATGTTGACACCCAGGAAATGAATGATCCAAATTCCCTAGAAGCTTTGAGGGCTTGCGGGCTCCTCAAATTCTTTTTCATGCCAGGGATGCGGGCCCAACTCGAGTTGTTGTGATGCTTGATTAGTCGTTGGGACATTAATCAGGAGATATTTGTCATTGGTGACTAGGAGCTGGAGTTGGAAACTTCATATATATACTTCATCACTGGACTGTCCTAAAGAGGGGAACCAGAAAACTTGTACGGGTCACCACTGATTGGGGCAGGCATATATTCATTGCTTGTTGAACACTATCCTGAGGCTCTAAAATCCAAGAGTGGGAAGATTGAGATTTCCAGTGTTCAAGATATGACACTGAGAGTGCTATTGTTGACCATCAACAAAGTGGCAGGGTTCTGATTGGAATATGAGACCAACAAGTCAAAGTTCCTATATGCTATTAACTGCACAACACCTACAATCATCAACTGCGCATAGGTGATGAAGATCAACATAAAGCGCCATCTGTCCAAAGTTAAGGAGGGGAATTTGAAGTAACATTGCTTTGGATCTATGCTCGTGACCTTCTTTTTGGAATAGGTACCACTGTTCAATTATCAACTCACTGAGGTATATCCTCCTATGCTACGTGATCCGTGAATGACCCACTTGAGTCATTTGATGCCCATGATCACTAGGGGTTAGAAAATGTCATATAGACTTGCCTTCTTTTCATCGCTACAATGATAGAAAAATATTGTGGAGGGCTAGACACTACGGCACCAACCTCCGTGGAGATCTAGACATGCCCTTACCAGATGGAGAGGATTTTGACGATGAAGGTAAAAAATCAACTTTTTAAGTTTGATTTTTTTTAATTGTTTTTGGTATATATGTGCTTATAACATTTCTCTAGTTAATGTAGACGTTGGACCAAAGTGGCCTACTAGAATGTACCCAATAGGCAGGTGTGTCCCCTGCCCTATTGATGTTGTCACTCCTTATCAGGAAGGGAGTGAAAATGAGGAGGAGGTTGTAAGGACCTTGAGAGGTTGACTCGTGGCATCCCAGAGTATGATTGGGTACGAGACATTCATCATCAGTTCCAAAGACACACAATGGAATTCTTAGATTGGATCCGCTGATTGCTTACTCATTTTGCATGAGCTGTATCATGCTACCATGATCACCATGCTGATTATTTCCTAGGTCTAGCACTTACATTTTTTTTTTAGGCCTGTGAGCTGCCAATGTTATTTTGGACACACATATTATTTTTTTGGGTTCTCATGTATCAAACATTATCACCATATATATATGTGTTGTAGTTTCTTGTCTACTATGGTACAAATGGTTTGATTTATCTTCTCACATCTTTCGTAAATGTGTATCCAACAGATGATTAGCTAATGCATCTTTCAATGTATTCATGTGTCTAGGAATATAATGATATGTAATGTAATCAAAATGTCTTTCCAATAGATGGATACAGAGATACATTCTCAATATTTGAGGGTTTCTGATAAAATATTTCCCATTGAGTTGAAGGATGACAAGCTAGGAATCTAGGTTGACAACCAACTCTCTAATGTCAAGAGAAATGGCTTATGAAAATAGTTTGATGACCACATTGTATTCAATAATGGTGTTAGTTGTGTGACCTAGACAAATACCTTGAAGGTCAATCAACTCACCATTAGGGTCATAAATATCCCATGCCGCAGATGATATGCTCTGGGTACTATGGCAAGCACCATCAACAAAACCAATGTGGGGAGTCATAGACATCTGCAAAGCAAGAAAATCATAGTAAATACGAAAGTTGTTTGAAAACTAACACACAAACCCACACTGCAAAAAAATGAATGAAACACTAATTTACACAAGTGACCGTGCTAGATGTGTTAGGTTCCTATACCAATAGGTTTCATCTTTCATGTTTGACAGTGGAAGGGCTAAATATGTTCATCATTGCAGGCTGCAAAGGTTCCATATTTCGTGTACATGCTATGAAAATTAAAAAATGAAAAGAGGATATGCCTTAAAAGAATAATCAAAAGGCAAGAAAATCAAATGGTCAAAGAGAAAAGTGAAAATGAACCCCAAACTAAAGACCAGGAAAGTGGCCAGTCAAAATGCCACTACTATCTTTTGCGCAGTATCATACTCTACAAATACTACTCCTAATCATACTTGATGGGTGGCCCAATAGTCTAAACTGGACCATGCCATGTTTAAATTGCTTGTTGCAGAATAGAGAATGTTTCCTGTCCAAACAACTCAAGCTTGGCAGATGACTAGTTAGGTAGAGAAATAAAGGTGCCCAACTGCTTAATCTGGGCCCTTGGAAGAAATAAGGGTACATTTTAGATAGGAGGGCAGTCAAAAGAAAAAGAGGACAATCAGGGTCTGCTAATTCAAGTGCACCCACTTTAAATGAAGAAAAAATGTTAGGATTACTTGGATGGGTAAGTAGTGCAAAGTTGCAGAAATGGAGGGTCATCACCAATTGGCTTATTAAGTGCAAAGACTCATGCCACTCAGGGTATTGGTAGCAAAAGAAGAGACTGGAGGACAAGCATTGGAAGCATGTCTAATTTCCCCTATTTTCCCCCAAACATCATTGACTAACACCCCCTAGGACCTTGAGATCTGCTCAAGTGTCCAGTCCCATTTCACTTCATGGCAAGCTACTGGGTCAAACCATGAAGTTTAAGCATGAAAAGAAGCCACATTGTTTGTGTAAAAAATCTTTCTTATCATTTCATTTATCTTCAAATTCCTAAGTTTTACCTCTTAGAACTCAGCTTTACCCCTTCATTCACCTCACAAAGCCATATTAACCACTAATGTACTATTTAGCTCCCTAACTCCCCCCCTTCCCTAATTCTATTAGAATCTATGAAACATTTCCCAAAAAAATATGTATAAATACCCTCCCCCTAGCATTATAGCTATATACCCTTCCTTGGGGAAATATTAACCTATCTGGGGTTGGTATTAACCCCTTTGGCCCCAAACTATGGTTTTTATCAAAAAAAAAACACTATGGTTAAAGGTAAAAATTTCTGAAGCCCCGCCCTCATTAACCCCTCTACCCCTTTTTCTGCCCAAAACACATTTTATTATAAAGTTTTTTAATTAAAACATTTATAAAGTGGGCGTCTAACCCATAAACCCAAAATCCTAAAGTTTGTTACCCACCCCCGCGCCCGATTTCATTAAATTTATTAAATTATTGGGTGGGTCCCCCTTACCTTAAGGCACCGTCACATCGTATTCGCCGCCCACCGCCCAATCACCGACCCCGCCCATCCAACGATGGGCGGTTGTTTTTACAGAAAAGGAGCCCGACCTTTTGCGTCCTAGGGATTGGCGGTATTGTCGCCATACCCCCGCCACGCGTCGGCCTCCCGCTGTGTTCGGAGCCCCCCCCCCCCCCCTCAATACCATTTACCACCATAAGGGCCTCCGGGGAAACCTCTTACCGCCCGTCCCCTGCGCTGACGTCACACCCCCGTCAGCGTGACGTCACCCTGCCCTTTCCGCTACCGTGCCTCCACGTCACCTCCATGTTGCCTGTCCACCCTGCCACCGTGTCACTGCCACCTGGGCACCCACGTCAGCTGCCACGTCACCCTTGCGTACCTGGGCCCATGATGACGTCAGCATGACGTCATCACCAAAAAGGCACCAAAGGGCCAAAAATGCATAAAAAGACGTGAATTAGCCATTATTTGTCATTGTTATTCATTGTTTTCGGAGCTCCTCTGCATGCGAAAATGACGTTCAATGGTCGAAACACAAATTTCACCAACCAAAGTTGTTGTCGCCCTCATCGTCGACCCAAGTACCTGTAATTTGTCCAGTTCAACACCTCCTATGCCATAAAAACCAGGTATTTGCCGCAGGCGACCTTCTTTACCCACAGTTCTCCTTTGTTCTCCTAATTTCCTACATAAAAACTCTGCTAAAAGCTCCCCACTGATAAATTAGCCACTGAGAATTACTTAAGAAGCTGGTTAAACCCCTGCGCAACAAAACTCTGGAAGAAACCCGTGCCCCTCTGTAAAATTCACCATAAAAGCAATTGAAGGAGTTGAGCTACCGGCTAAAAAATGAATTCAGTAGTTCCCTCACTCCTGTTATAAGAAATTCCCTGGAAACAACCAGCAAATTAGCTCAAACACACTCTAGTTCTTCAAAACAGAGTGCCCCACAGTTCATTAAACCTGTAAGAGCCT
This sequence comes from Pinus taeda, assembly GCA_000404065.3. NCBI lineage: Eukaryota > Viridiplantae > Streptophyta > Pinopsida > Pinales > Pinaceae > Pinus > Pinus taeda. Next base: position 4,457 of record APFE031178177.1, on the reverse strand, counting down.
CCTTACACTGTCAAACTACTGACTGCCAAACAGAAGTTAGCAAGCATTCCTTAGCCTTTGTACCAAACCTGAAAATCCAGTAAAACATCTAGTTAAAACCAGACATGGCCACTCCAACTGCACTGGATGTAGCTCCTGTGAATCCACCTAGTAAAGAACTAGAAGCTATGCCACTGGTGGACAGTGATTTCCTCATTACAGACTTTGTGGCAGAGAGGAATCACTTACATACCTTCTGCCAACTAAGGAACAATCACTTGGACAACAGTGACATGTATGGCATCTGGGAATCCAATCTGCCCACCTACTTCCTGCCTTCTGTGAATGTTTTCCCTGAAGTCATTCACCTCTATGTAGAAAACTATGACCAGAAGCTCAGAGCTGTGAAGTCTCCATCTGGGAGCATCCTCTTCTACATAACACCAGATTCCATCAATCAAATGTTGAACTACAAGAAAACCTAGCTATTATATCCATTCTCCATTAAGTACTTGCTGGATGAGGGCTCCAAGCTCTCTAGCACAGACATTGCTGTAGTAGCCAAGAAATTCATGAAGGCAGACTGCCAACCTTCTGGGCCACCTCCTTTTTCTTATGCAAATTTCAATGAGGTAGGAAAGCTGCTGGTGGATATGCTAACCTCTGTGCTGGGGTTCGCCACAAATGAGCATGTTGATGAAATTGTGTTGGTCATGTTGTCTGCATATAGCCTTGAGAAACCCCCTGCTATGAAGTACAATTATGCCAAATATATTGCCAATAAGATACATGACCAATTGTCAAGATTGAATAGGGAGGCAATATTTAAGTATTCATCATACATCTATCACCTATTCATGTACTATCAAACAGATTGCTTTGAGTCCCCAATCAAGAAGCTAGACTCACAGGGTGAGAGAAGGTCTGTTATCTTCTGGTCTTTAGTCTTCCACCAAGTCCAGAATTCCCCCTACTCATATTGTGAATTTATTGACCAGTTTGTATATCCAGTCACATGCCTCTTAAAGAGGACTCCTCCTGCCAGATTGTCCAAGGATATGCAGAAAATCTTACATCTATCCAGGAGTTACAAGATAGGTGATTGGTACTTATACCAAAATCACACAGTCATCAGAATCTATGGTTGTGAGCTCTGTCCCTACAGGCTCCTAAAATATGTGCCTATGAGGTTGTTTGCCCTGGAATACTATAGACAACTTATAAACTCTGATCTGACACACTTCCACAGTGCCAAGAAGAAAGCCAACCTAAAGTTCAGAGACTACCTAGGCCCATTTGTCATGAATAAGAAAGATGGTTGGCAAGACACTGATCAAATACTGGGGCAACAGCTCAAACTCAAAAGAAGCTTCTGGTGGGTCCCTTATGACCCTGAAGGTTTCATCAGTGCTAGGAGGGTCAAGTATAGGCTGCTAGCATATAAGCATTGCCCATACCCACAAATACAACACTTTGCCAACCAAGATGAATGGGTACCTGAATCAATAGTAAAGTAATTGACTCAGGAAGAAAAAATGGAGCAGACTGTAAAAGACTTGGAAAAAACTCTTGACTTGGATTATTGTCAATATGTCTTCTTCAAACAACCAGTCCAAGTAGGAGAAGGCACTTCTACTGCTCCAGCTATACAGGACACCCAACAAGCTCTAGCAACAACAACTGCAGCAAAGGGAAAAGAAAATATGGATGAACAACAACAGGTAGAGATAGGGCAGCCCAGCACATCAAAGGATCAGCAATCAGGGAAAGCCCCTCCAGAGAAAACTGAACAAACCCAAATCCCAGTTTTGCAGACTCCTCTCAATGATGAGAGAGGAAAAAATAGAGACAGAGAGGAGGTCACACCTCCAACAGGGTCATCACAGCAGCCAGAGGCCAAGAGGCCGAGGATTGACCCTGAAACAGAAGAAGGAGGTATCAGTGAAGAACGGGCAAAAAGCCATAGCAGAGAAAAGCAAACAAGCCAGCAGACTGCCACTAGTTCATTTCAGCTAGAATAGGCCCAGCAGCATACCACAGAGGTATCCTCCTCAAGACAACAGGGCAAGAAACTAGCTGCAGTCAAAGAAGGCTTCATAGAGATCAAGGCACAGAATGAATTGGTGAGAGTGTAGCTCTATGAGAAATTCTTGAAGACAACTCCGGCCAAAAAACAAAGATTGATGGTTGCCTATGATCTGAAGGAAGAAAAAATGATCTTCACCCATCTGAAGCCTAAAGTCCCACATCCCAAGACCCTAGCAGATTACTACAGAACAAACATCGAGGTCTTTTCCAAAGACATACACCACATGGATCAGATTGAGCTGCACAAACAGACTGGGGAAATGTTGTATGCAACACTTGCTGACAGGGCAATGCTGGCCCATCAGCTAAAGGAAGCTCTGAAGAACACAAACAAACAACTTGATTTTTAACGGTTGTCTTCCTTTGCAAAGGACAATATAATAAAGACTCTGGAGGACATAATAATTGATTTGGGGCATGACCCAAAGGATCCAAAGGGTGTTAGAACCCTTATGAAGAAGAAAGAGGATGACATTGCTGCACTAAGAAGGCAGGCAAAATTTCCTCCTACCATTCACCCTCAAACAACAGAACTTGCACAAGAAAAGCAAGTAGATGATGCTATGGAGCTGCTTCTAGTAATGAACCAAAGAATATCACAAATGGAGGCAGAATTAGAGAAAGAATTGCAGGAAAAGCAAGGGGAATCATCTTCCCAGCCCCCTCAAACGTCAACAAATCTTGGACCTGGTTGAAATAATACTGAGGGGGGGGGGCCCCTCCTTCGATTCCAGCACCTACCACAGCTACATCAGAAACAGGAGCAATAGCAGAAGCAACAACAGGAGCAGAATCCAACATGAGCGTGGAGGACTTGATGAAAGCTGTTAAATAGCTTGAGACTCAGGTAACTGAAATAAATGAATCCAAGGATAGACTGGCCAAGCTGGAGACCAGTTATGACAAATTCAAGATGACAGTAGCAGAGAAACAAAGAGAAATAAAGGCCTTAGAGGCCAAAGTAAAAACTCTGGAAAATGAATTACTCCTAGGTAAAACCCTAGCAGAAATAAAGAAAATAATTTGGGCCAAAATTGGCCAATCAATACAGGACCAATGGAGGTCAATCTAGGCAATCTATGAACAGGTTGAGCTGATAGGCATGGCTCATGTGGAAATCTAAAGAGCCAGAACAACACTAGGAATAATGCCTGAGCAAGCCACTAAAATGATACATTTCCTCAATAACCGCACTAGGGAGGAACTGGCAGCTTTGGAGATAAACAGCAGAACAGACACCATCCTGACAGCTAAAAAGGTGTTGACCTTAAGGAACTTCACTCAAACTCTGGAGAGACAATGTCAGGAAATGAAAGCAGAGATTGATGAATTCAGGGCAAAAATGACAATATTACAGGATAAAGGACTGCCAAGCCTAGTGACTGGCACAGGGCAACTGCTGTCATATAATCAGTATATGACAAGGATCAACAATTATGTTGAAAATCAAATAACAGCATCTAGCAGCTCCACAGAAGAAGCAAGGCCTCCCTCTGGGCAGCCTCTGTATGACAAGTTAGAAAATCTATTTTTTATTGAACATGAGATAAATCATTTGTTTGAGGTGCCTCCAAACTTCTACAGATATACAGAGGCAGATGAAACACTGGTGAAAATAAGGAGGCATCAGCTACCTCCAGCGGATTGGTGGCAGGCAATGCTGGAAATTTTGCCCAGATAATGCCACTATGATTATTCCTTTTTGAGAAAAACCAAGTCTCAGTCATGGTACAGGTCAACAGACACATCAGCACACAAGTATCACAGGGAGCATCCGTACAAGTGACTCACCAACGCACCCAGACAACAGGCTCAATTAACGCAAAGTTAAAGGCACAACTACAGCCCACTTTCCTGATCCATAAAGTCAAAAGCTGTCTGACAGACAGATAACTGTCATCTCAGCATTAAATGTTGTAGTTATGTTTATCATTTACTTTTTGTAAGAGATTTGGTGGTGCAATTTATTGCACAATAACTCTCTATTGAGATATTTTGTACCTTATTTTTGTATATATATCCCCTCAGATAACGTATTGAGGGTCGGTTGTAGTGAAATTCTTTTTGAAGAGCTCTATTGTATATTTGAGAGATTTTGATAATACAAATTGCTGGTGGAGATTTCTGGTTCCTATGCTGTCTAAAGATGGAAATGAATAGCTCTGTTTTGTTGCAGAATTCCTGTGTCATTTGCTAGAGCAATAATTTTCTCTGAACTGTGTATGTGTTTTCTGTGTATTCCATAATTCTTATGTTTTCATAATCCTAGTAAATAAAGAAAAAGAATAGCCTAGGATTTGTTTTGAACACCCTATGCTCAATCTCTATTTCTAAATATGTTTTCTTCTGGATTAGCCATGGATATGAATTCTTGATTGCTCATGTCTAAA
>APFE031178176.1:41021-56159 GCA_000404065.3 Pinus taeda | reverse complement strand
AAAAACTGCTAAAAATAGTAAACTGTGCTATAATTAAGGAAACTGAAAAAACTGAAAGAAGCACTAGAGGGGATCCAAGTGAAATTAGCGGGTGGCCACCAATATCCACCTGGATCAATACAATCTAATATAAATTTAATAATAACTTTAGTTGTTAACATCAGAGGAATATGTTTTCAAATATTTAAAATATAAGGAAAAACTATTGGAGAAAATATGCCAAAAATATGTCAATTGTCAAAATTAGAGTACATCATATTATTTTAGTCAATTTTTGTGAAAATCATGGCCATAAATAACTTTAAAATGTCTAAGATGTAACAAAATTCATATATAGACATCCAGAATGGCAAATAATAAAGCAAAATGAAATGTTGGGTAACATGGAATCTTTTGATAAGATTGGAACAACAAAGTTTTCTATAGAAATTATGTTGGTTAGCACTGATATGACAAATTATTAGACCTTTTTCTAACACTTATTGATGCAAGAAATGAATAGCAACCTTTTAGAAAGAATCACAAATTTGATGAGCTCACTTTTCTTTTTGTCACTCCTTAAAGGATTTATGTTGTCACCAAAACAAGTAAGCTCTAGCACTTTAGAATAAATGAATCAGAGGAAAAATGATAACTCTCAAAACTTATGCATATCTCTCTTTACTAATATTTTCCATCCTCCCTTATTTATCATATGCTTAGTTTTATACCTCCCTTAGATATTTGGAGGGAAAAGCTATCACATAACTAATTTTATTGTTATATTAAACTTATTTTTCTTTTTAAGTCAAGAAAAGACATTAAGAAGAGATATTTTTAATTTATTTAATTTAATAAAGTAGGTGGGATCTTTAACAACTCTAGTCAAAAATCCATTTAATAAAGTTAATGAAGGAAAAATAATAACCAAGGTCATGGGACACGTATTCCAAGCTAAACGTTGGGCAAAAACATAGTGATGGGGATCGCTTGTGATTAGTTAATGTCTATGGAAATTGGCAAAGGCAATGAAAAAAACTTTGGAAAGATAAATTGGCATTAATTGACATTTTATTTATGGAAATAGTGGAAAATAGGAGAAAAGGAAGGTGAAAGGTCACAGGTTACATGTGAGGAGGAAAATGAATGCAAATAATGGAAAATTGAAGAAATTAGAGGCCTCATTAATAAAAGGGCTTCTAAGGATCAATTGACAATTTTTTTTATTTTTATTTTTAAACTTGAAGCTTTATCTCTCCTCTCTCTCTCATACTCTTCAACGCTTAGAGTTTCTTGGATCACTCTTGGAGGAGTGTGGCATACTTGGGATTTGGAACAAAAAGGCAAAGGAAGAGTAGGACAATGCAAGACGACATCGGGATAAGAAGCTATAACAAATTTTTCTTGCAAGTACCCAGTTGCATGTATGATTTCCTTGCTATTTTTGGAATGCATGGCACATGCATGTGGTCTCTTGGCTATGATTTGTCTTTGGCATGAAGGATTGCCTAGATTGATAGTGGATTTTCCTATCCTTGCCAATTCCTGTATAACCATGCTACTGTGGGTTTCTTTCCTTTTGTTTTCTGGTTGGTTCTCTTGTTCCTTATGGATGTGGGTTGAGTTATTAGTTCCCAGAGGCTTGGTTGGACAAACACTCTGGAATCCATGTAACAACGTGGGTTGAGTTACTATTGCTGGAAGTCTTGGTTGGAAAAATGGTTTGGAGTTCTTGGTGGGTTGAGTTACTAGTCTTGAAAGCCCTGGTTGGACAAACGCTCTAGATCCTTGCAACAGTTGTGCATTGAGTTACTAGTCCTAGAAGCCTTGCTTGGAACAAACACTGAAGAGTCCTTCAAAACTTGGGTAGAGACCAATCTGGTGATGGTTAGTTATGTCCAACCATGAGGTGGAATCATTGGTTGAGGGTTGAGGTGGTTTTACCTCTGGAAGCCCTAGTTTGGTTTGGTTTTATTTGTTTCATGAGATCCCACGTTCATACTTGGAATATGGCACAGGGGTGATTGGGTGAAAGAGAGATTTGATTTAGCCCAATCTATGGTCTAGTGGTACGTGAAAGTCCCTGACTTGGTTGAAATTTTATATGTTAGTAAGAGCCCCTTTTCCTTGGTATTTTCATGAGTAAATGTGCTTGATATTATGTGGATTTAATGGTTGTTCTCTCATTGATATATAATTGGTTATTTGATGGTTATAAGCATGTTTTATGATAGTTATGATCTATGGCATAGTAGGCTGTAAGGATAACAAAGATAAAGAAGAATAGGCGTCGGGGCAGGGGAGGATGAAGACAATGAGCATATAATTCCATCAGGAGAGTAAGGATAACAAAGATAAAGAACAATAGGTGTCGGGGTAGGAAAAGATGAAGGTAATGAAGATGTAATTCCATCTAAGAGAGGATGAGGTTATGGACATGGAATCAACATTTGGAAGACAAAATAAAGTGGAGCTAGTGTTAAATAGCTCAAGGAATTCTATTAAATTAAACTAAATCAACCCATCATTTAAATTAATTTTTATATAAATTAGTTTCAATATAGATAGGTGAGTATCCGAAGATATGAATTGCTCTTTTTGTTCAATATTAAATAAAAATAAACTAGAGTAACTTTAATTTCATTTTATTGTTTTTATTTTATAATAAAAATTATTTAAAAAAAAAATAACTTATTGTAAATTGTGATACAATATTATGGTTTTTTTAACAATATTATAAATTAGTATCATAAATTATCTAATATCAGATGTCTCACCACTCATAATTCTAATTCTTTAATTTATAACTATTACAAATATTATAAAAGTATCTAGTCCAGTTTTAAATCATTCATTAATTAGTCCAGTTTTAAATCATTCATTAATTACAATTATAAGGGGTGTTGTTTAAATATGTTAAGTTTTAAAATTTTAATTTATGACTATTATAAATATTATAAAACTATTTAGTGCAGTTTTAAATCATTCATTAACTACAATTATAAGGGGTGTTGTTTAAATATGTTTAATTTTAAAATTTAAGGAGATTAATTAAGTGTGAACCCAATCAAATATGGGCATTATTGTATTACAATTGGAGAAAACAAACATTTAATCATAGAATTATGATCATTTATCACTCGAAGATCCATGCACCAAAGGTTCAACTTGACACCAAGAAATTTTCTCATTCCAAAGATTAATATGAGGAAGTTTGATGGGTAAATATAATATAACATGGATATTCTAGATGGAGTATTACTTTGATCTAAACCAAGTGTCATCCTTAAAAAAAAAGTAGTTATTGCATCCTTGTATTTAGAATGAGATAACTTTGTATGGTATCAATGGTTTTGTGAAAATAAAAATAACTGTATTTTATCCTGGTCCATTTTAATGGAAGAATTGATATCATATTATGGGGATATTAAGAGAAATATGTTCTTTAGTTAATTGCTAAGTCTTTAGCCAACAATTTTAATTATATTGCACATCAAGCAATTCCAAAGTTGAGTCTTAGGATCATTTTCTAGACCTCTTTATGGGAACTTTAAAGGAAAACATCCAACATAAGGTGCATTTATTTGAACCTAACCTAAATACCTAGAGAACAATTTTAGTATGGTAGTGAAAATTGAAAGTAAAAATATGGCTACTGAAGAGTGGTCACAAACAACTATAAAGAACATCATGCTACCTCTCTTAACCTCACACAACTGATAATTTTCACACTTCATCAAATGGATTAAATAAGAACAAAGTGACAACTATTCAATTGTGACAAAAAGTAAATAAGGGGCTTAAATTAAATGAGAAGAAGTTATTCTACATAGATTTTCGAGATGAAGAAGAACAAGAATCATAATTGTTATAAGATCTAGAGATAGAAGAGACTACTCCAACAATATCTTGTTATGCATTGGATGACATTAATACTCCAAGAAACTCTTAAGATAGAGGAAATATAAAAAAGAAAAAGGTAACATTGTTGATTGATTTATGTATTACCATAACTTCATTAATTACAAATTAGAAAACTTCTCAAATTTTTTTTTATTTCCAATACTAGAATTTCAAGAAATGATTTCAAATGAAGGCACCATACTAATTGTTTAGGGAAGTTCCATAGTATGTAGTAGAATATGTTGGATTATTTATTGGAGAAACTATGATTACAATCCAAATGGGGGGTGCTAATGTATTTTTAGGGTTCTAATGGTTACAATCATTGGGAATAGTGGCCCTTAATTTTATATATCATTTCATGATATTTTCCTCCCAAGGCAAGGGAATTCAACTTAGATGTTTCTAAGAAAAACCCTCTAAAGTTACAATCTCTAACAACATGAAAAAAATAATGAAAAATGAAGACCATGGTGTAGTTGCGCAATTATGCTCATGTTGTAGCAACTGCAACACCCTCCAAAATTTTGGCTTACATCCAAATTTTAGAGCCTTCCTTGGTTTTTCCTTTGATGGTTGCAAACACTCAAGCTCACCCCATGAGCTCCTATGAAGTCTTTTCACCCTTTTGATTGTTTGACTAGCGGTCATATTTTGGTGTATTGATTTCTTTGTCATGCTTGCAATCTTGTTTTAGTGAGTTTGAAGGTTTTTCCTTGTGTGTTTGAGTTGTATTCGCTATGTAAAAATCCATCGTATTCAAACACAAAGTTGTAAGCACTATCGTACAAGTGTCGTCACGGTCATCTGAAGGTCTATCTCAAATTTCACGCTTGTTGCTTTCACCTCTAAGGTAGTCTCACCAAGGGCATGTTTTGTCTTGTTGTACTGGTGATCTATGTTGTCTCATCACCGAAGTATGCTAACTGTATGATCATAATGTCAAGTCCGTACAAGTTCACTTGCGTTCAACACAACTATTTTCCTCAAAAACTATCCAATCAGACAACCCTCTTCCACCTGATTATGACTGAGATGCATTGCACAGTCTCAGCCATCAATGAACTTGTTATGTTGCTCAAAACTGTGCAATACTTGAGTCGATCCTCCAAGTCAGTTGCACTGCGCAATCTCAAAGGTTGGAAGCCTGTCTTCCTCCTAGAATTGCGTAGAAACTATCTCTATGTCCAAACTGAATTGGGCATTTCTCAAGCCCAATCATCAAGCCTCGTTTTGGTCTATTGGAACCCTGCTCTACACCAAGACCTGAGTCTATAGTGATATCCAAAACTGCACGGACATGTCTTGCTAGTCATATGTTGTCTTACTCTGCACTTCCTTCAGAAACTGTGCAAACATGTCCAACAGGCCTCCTACTTCCTGTCCTGCACTGATCTCCAAAATCGTGCATATATATCCAGCTAGCCCTCTGTTGTCTTTCTCTGCACTATCTTCAAAAACTGCGCAGACATGTCCAACAAGCCTCCCACTACTTGTCCTGCACTAATCTCCAAAACTATGCAAACATGTTTAGTTGGTCCTTTGTTGCCTTGCTTTGCACTGCCTTCAGAAACTGCATAGACCTATCTAGTAGGCCCTCTGCTGCCTATCTTGCACTATTTTCCAAAAATTCACAATCAAGTCTAGCAAACCCTCTACTTCTTATCCTGCAATGTTCTCCAAAACTGCGCAGTCAAGCTCAGCCGGTCGCTTGCAGCCCTATCATGCTTTTCTATTGAAAACTTTGCAGAACTACCTAGCAGGTCCCCTGAATCCCTGTCTTGTCTTCTCTCCGGGAACTACGTGAAGTGCCCCTTAAGGTCCCACCTTGCAGCTGCCACTCATGTCCCTCACTACGCAGTTCCGCCTCCTAGTGGTCACTGTGTAGTTTTTCTTGACAATGCAGTCTATCCTTCGAGAGTTCCTCATTCAATCCCGAGCTAGGCTCTACACTGTCTGAGTGAGTTGTCTTCCCTCCTTTTTACCCTAAACATGAGAACAATGCATCATGCTAAACTAGGAGGTTTTGGATTCGATGTCATCTCATCATGAGTGAATTTTAGGAATAGGTACATTGATAGATCATGGCGAGATGATGAACGGGATGAAGAAGAAGCACAAATGCTAGAAGAATTTCTTATAGTTGGAGGAACGTACCAAGCACATCAAACAACAAGAAAAAGGAACATATTTATTGAACCATCATGCAAGACCAAGACCATTGAAGACCCCATAGCACTATGCCATGTGGAGGAGAATACAAAGCACACCAAGAGTACATCCATCACACAACAGCGCAACAACTTGACACGAACACCATAGTGAGCCAGCTTATGTCATCAGTTTTATGAGTTGTCTTGGCCACATCACCACTATGGGCCATATCTTTTGTAACTCAATGTAATGTAAAGTGAAGTCCAATGGATGCACACAAGAAGTTGAAGAGTCATGTCAATTGAAATTTCATTGGAAGTTGAACGATCATGAGGGTAGTCCAAGAGTCATAAGGGTCAAGCATCAACCTTGACTATATATGCCCCTCCCATTGTGTGAGTAAGGAATTTTCACCTTGGCTCCTCCCACATAGCCTTGAGTGTCTATAGTCTGTTCTTTGAGGAGCAAGGAGTGGCTCCAATGTCCCACTATTGAGACTAGTGATGTGAGGTGTACAAATGTGTCTTGGGACTTTTTCCTAAATCATAGGCATGTTAAGGCCAACACATTTTCAAGTAGGTTTTGTAGATGTTTGTAAGACTACTCTTTAAACATTTTTAATGCATGTTTGGTTAACCCGTACTAATATAATTGAACTACTTTGGTTATTTTAGTACTTACATTATTGAAGATGTTTTGTATTGCTTATCATCGCTATCTCATCCTTGTGGACAACTCCACAGGATACTAGACAGACCACCTTTTTGTATTGGCTATCACTGTTGTCAAATCCTTGTGGAGTACTCCGCGGGATATTCGAAAGACCATCTTTGTTTTCGGTTATAATGACTGTCACATCTGTGTGGACTACTCCATTAGGTGGTGTACATGTTGTCCCCTTCACCTCGGTTTTAACGACTACCGCATCTATTGTGGACTATTCTGTTGGGTTCTGGATAAACCTCTCTAGTTCATGTGTGTCTCTTCCTGGGTGGCACTACTACCTGTCATTTAGAGGCTCACTTTACTCTCCCCCTTTGTAGTAAGAAAACCTCGACATAGTTACAATATGCACTCACCAGGTACAGGTGCCTTGCTATTTGAAGATACCAACGTAGCACTCTAATGTGATGACAGCTCGAGCCAAGGAAGATCTGTAAGTATATGGCAACTAGGCCTCCATACCGAATGGGACTCCTACACCAAACAGTGTGAATTCTAGTTGGAACTTCACATTGGGGAGATCCCCTTTGTTGGCGGGTCCAACACCATCAACAAATTGGCACTAGAAGGAGGGCCAGACAATAGGTTGTTCTTGTAGGGTCTGGTTTGAATATCTTTTTTAAAAATGGCTCTTCCTGACATCATTATCCTAGGATGTCTTTCTACAAATTTTGAATGTACCATCCGCGTGGAAGTTACCCATGACCTGTCAAAGTTAAATTTCAGTGGTGAGGGTGAACCATATTTTCATGCGCATGTGTGCCAAGTTATAAGTTTTTTCCTATGCCACAAGAGAGAGTATGAATATGTCTGGACTATATTACTCACCCTCAGATTCGAAGGGTGTGCTCAATGCTAGTGTTACACATTACCCTTTGCCTCTATTGATTCATTTGGTTAGCTCATTGAAATGATGATTAAAATGTTCGATGAGTATAGCCATTGATATTTCCGTGAAAAATATTCCGTTTAAGTATGGAGCCTGACGAATCAGTTGAGGAATTTGTTGATCTCTTCCTTCACCTTTGTTATGAAATTACTAAATAACTTGTGAACTTTGACTTCTTGATAGAAGAGTTAAATGTTTGGTTCATAGTTCTCAATATGGTGAACCACCTGATTTCCCTTCCTCCCCTACTCATGCAGATCAAGAGGCACCTCAAATTGTAGAGGAGGAGCCCAACAGCCCATTTGTTCCTGGTCCTCCTCCCTTTCAAGTCCTGATGTGGGTACCCCCTTCTAGTGATTACAAAGATGAGAAATCTTTGGAGTGGGTGCCCCCTTAGGGTGATTGAAAATCTGAGAAATTTGCACAGCATGTCCCCAACCCATCTTCTCATTTGTCTCCCACTTCTATGGAGGAAGCTCCAGAATGGCTTAGGAAGCCTATAGCGAAGACTCAATCCTCCATTCCGCAAGACGACATCATCGTTCATAACTCAGGTCTCAAATCTGATCTGCATCTTTTCCATCCTCCATCATATACAAGCCATGATTCCTTGTACCATGACTCACTTGATCAATCCACTTCACTAGCTAGTTGTTCGCATTATCTTGATTTCAAGCTACTAGCTCAAATTGCAATTAGGCGCAAGGAAGTCACATTACACATGCAGAGGAGCATAAAGATGAGAACACTATCAATCTTCCCTCTCTGATTCAAAACTGTGCACATCAAAACAATGAGCTTCCATTCTTGAATGGTTCTCAATTTGCTAATCTCGGTGGAACATCCTGTACAATTAATTCTTTTTATCAACCCCCAATCTTAGGTAGTCATCACTCCCATGCTTCCATATTCTATGATGAATGGCCAAGCACATCATGTGATCTTTAGTTTTCTCATGAAGAATATAACTCAGATCTATAATGCGCTCTGGTCAAAGAAGACATTGATATCGAAGCTTCCTCTTGACCTCACTTGCCTGCGTGTCCTACCATTCACAATGCATCCACATGCGTCAGAGATACTCCACGTTATCTTGTTTCTTCATCCGATGAGTTATCTCCTCAATTGACACAGAATGGTGAGAAGGTCCATGATATATTTGACAACAATCTAATCACAAAGTTTCCTTACCATCCCTCGTCATCTCTTCTCTTGCATGAAGACAAATCTTCAAGTCAACTTGCTAAAGCTAAGAATTCTTGTGAAACCTGTGACAAATATGGTTTCCATCCCAAGAGAAATTTTGAAATCAACAACAATAACCATCCTCAAACCATGCATGATCTAGATCAAGCTTCAAATAATGATTCTATAATAATAGAAAGTTTCAGGACATACTAGGGAGTTGAGGCACTTCAACGTCCACTATTGGTTATGTCAGGACCTCGTGACTCCAGTAAGCCTGCGGAACCACATCAAATCCGGTTTCTCAAGCACAATCTATCTATATGCATAGTTTCACTTTAATTTAATTTAATTTAAATAAAAATAAACTAGAGTAACTTTAATTTAATTTTATTATTTTTACTTTACAATAAAAATTATTATAATTTTTTTTTAGCTTACAGTAAGTTGTGATACAATATTATGGTTTTTTTAACAATATTTTGAATTAGCAACATAAATGATCTAATATCACATGTCTCACCAATTATAATTCTTATTCTTTAATGTATGATTACTACTGTTAACACTCAGGTTGTCCCTAGGCTCCTGTAGGGATACAGCCGAGGTAACCACAAATCAATCTTTGGATTACAGGTTCTAGCCCACCTGCAATCAGAGAGGGCTCTCTCTTAATGACTCAACTTTGTTGATGATTTTAGGCTAGCTTTTGGCTCAGGGGTTTTTGTTTGTGTTTGGATGGAAGGAAAATGCTTTCAGGTAGAGAGGCAATTTATGAAGTGATAAGTTTCAAACCATTGGGCATGGATTCATGGGTTAGGATTATCAGTGCGTCTTTCTGGTCATAAGAGAAATAATGAAGCAGGATAGCTGCTCATAACACAATCTTCATACTAAAAGGATGAATGATATGTAAGGAATGAGAGGCACTTAAGAATCTCTCATTTAACTTAATAGAGGGAAAGATGATCTCTATATAGGGGCAATGAAGAATCCCTGGATAACTGTCTTGGGTTAAGGCAAACATGAGCCATGTGGAATTCATATTTATGCTTAAACAGAGGAAAACATAAAGAAACAATAGAAATTGAGCATAGAATGTATTTAAACAAATTCTAAGCTAATCTTTCTTTCAACTGTTTAAGAGGGTAATTCATGAATGAAAACAGAGGTAAGAAGCACTTATTGAGTTATGCACAGCACGAGAATTCCATAATCACTCTTCAACCAGTAAACACAGTGAACAATCCGTTCTCGAAGGCTCATAAGCAGTCTTTGATTATAGAAACTTATCAGATATTACAGTTCGAGTCTCTCCCAGAGCAAAATCAGCTAGAGATAGCTTGTTGACTAATTAACCAACCAACCAACCCGTAATACAGTATTCAGGGCTGTCTTTATAGTACAAATATCTCAAACTTATTTATTACAATTTACCTAAAACAGGTCTACAAAAAGAGCTTTCTAAACCTAAAATTGTGCCAAAATTAAATGCAGGTAAATATCTATTGAACTGTGTCAGAGGTAGCTGGATTAAAAAGGAGTGCAATCTGGCCCTTGGAGCCTCGATGCAATACTGCTGGAATAACTGTGCTTTGGGATCTGTAGTTCTATTCTGGTGCGAGTTAAATGTGCAATAACCATGATTTGAGAGTTTTGAGTGGCCTCACCCTCTTTCTTTGACTTTGCTGGAAGGCATTAAATTTTCTCCTGCTTTGGGCCGCTGTTAAGATCTTCGCTGATACTCTTTGCCGCTACATTGATGGTCTCCGTCGCTTTCTGATACTCTTTGACGTGTTTTCTCTCTGTGAATTTGATCTGATACTCTTTAATCTCTGTCTCTGGTCTCTTCTTGTCTTCAAATCGGTTTAATTTGGTAAAATCGGCAATTTCGGGCCTTTTCGATTCAACACGGGCCAAGGAATCAAAAGATTCCCTAAGATCCCCCAATATGGCCTATTTCCCGTAGCGCATCCAAAACTACCTCCGTTTCTCATTCCGGAGCTCTAAAGCACGATTTTTCCTCTTGCGCGAATTTTCGATTTTTTGGCTACTAACGTCAGCATGATGTCAGCAGTATAGCGGATGACGTCAGCATGCTGACGTCAGCAGTGGGGTCCTTTGGTACGGATGTGACGTCATCATGCTGACGTCATCAAGGTGACATGGCAGTACGGCGGGGTGACGTGACAGGGATACGTGGCAGGGTGACGTGACGTGGCAGGATGAGGTGGCTCTCCTGTTATGTGAGGGGAGGGTGGTTTTCCCTATGCGTCGGACCACCTTTGGTATGGAGGTGGTTTCTGTCAGGGGTGACCCGATGCAAATGGGAGGCCGCCCCCTGTCCCGGTGTATGATGGTAAAATCGTCGGACATCGGGTGGTAACCTACCACCGTAATCGGGCGCGCAATGTGATCAAGGACCGTCGGATCTGGGGGAGGTGATCCGACGGTCCTTGATCACATCGCGCGCCCAATTACGGTGATAGGTTACCACCCGATGTCCGACAGTTTTACTGTCGTACACCGGGACAGGTGGCGGCCTCCCATCGCATCGGGCTGCCCCTGACAGAAACCACCTCCGTACCAAAGGCGATCCGACGCACAGGGAAAATCGCCCTCCCCTCACATAACAGGAGCGCCACCTCATCCTGCCACGTCACATCACCCTGCCACGTATCCCTGCCACGTCACCTTGATGACATCAGCATGCTGACATCACATCTGTACCAAATGACCCCACCGCTGACATCAGCATGCTAACATCATCTGGCGTACTGCTGATGTCATGCTGATGTTAGCAGCCAAAAAACCGAAAATTCGCATAAGAGGAAAAATCGTGCTTTGGAGCTCCAGAATGAGAAACGGAGGCATTTTTTGATGCGCGAAGCGCTAATCGCGCATGGCTACGAGAAATAGGCCATATTGGGGAATCGTTAGAGAATCTTTTGATTCCTTGGCCCGTTTTGCACCGAAAAGGCTCGAAATTGCCCAATTTTGCCAAATTAAACCGATTTGAAGACAGGAAGAGACCAGAGACAGAGATTAAAGAGTATTAGATCAAATTCACAGAGAGAAAATACATCAAAGAGTATCAGAAAGTAGCGGAGGCCATCAATGTAGCGGCAAAGAGTATCAGAGTAGATCTTAACAGCGGCCCAATGCAGGAGAAAATTTAATGCCTTCCAGCAAAGTCAAAGAAAGAGGGCGAGGCCACTCAAAACTCTCAAATCATGGTTATTGCACATTTAACTTGGACCAGAACAGAACTGCAGATCCCAAAGCACAGTTATTCCAGTAGTGCTGCATCAAGGCTTCAAGGGCCAAATTTCACTCCTTTTTAATCCAGCTACCTCTGACACAGTTCAATAGATATTTACCTGCATTTAATTTTGGCAGAATTTTAGGTTTAGAAAGCTCTTTTTGCAGAACTGTTTTAGGTCAATTGTAATAAATAAGTTTGAGATATTTTCACTATAAAGACAACCCTCAATACTGTATTACGGGCTGGTTGGTTGGTTGATTAGTCAACAAGCTATCTTTAGCTGATTTTTCTCCGGGAGAGACTCGCACTGTAATATCTGATAAGTTTCTATAATCAAAGACTGCTTATGAGCCTTGGAGAATGGATTGTTCACTATGTTTACTGATTGAAGAGTGATTATGGAATTCTCGTGCTGTGCATAACTCAATAAGTGCTTCTTACCTCTGTTTTCATTCATGAATTACGCTCTTAAACAGCTGAAAGAAATATTATCTTAGAATTTGTTTAAATACACTCTATGCTCAATTTCTGTTGTTTCTTTATGTTTTCCTCTGTTTAAGCATAAATATGAATTCCACATGACTCATGTTTGCCTTAACCCAAGACAGTTATCCAGGGATTCTTCATTTCCCCTAGATAGAGATCATCTTTCCCTCTGTTAAGTTAAATGAGAGATTCTTAAGTGCCTCTCATTCCTTACATATCATTCATCCTTTTAGTCTGAAGATTGTGTTATGAGCAGCTATCCTGCTTCATCATTTCTCTTATGACTAGAAAGACGCACTGATAATCCTAACCCATGACTCCATGCCCAATGGTTTGAAACTTATCACTTCATAAATTACCTCTCTTCCTAAAAGCATTTTCCTTCCATCCAAACACAAACAAAAACCCCTGAGCCAAAAGCTAGCCTAAAATCATCAACAAAGTTGAATCATTAAGAGAGAGTCCTCTTTGATTGCAGGTGGGCTAGAACCTGCAATCCAAAGATTGGTTTGTGGTTACCTCGGCCGTATCCCTACAGGAGCCTAGGGACAACCTGAGTGTTAACATAATGGCGACTTCGCCGGGGACCTCCTCAGATAAATTCACTAAACCAGTCTGCATCCCCACAAAGGAAGAAATCGACCTGTGAAGGCCTCGGTCGACCTGTGTCTTTTAGAAAAAAAAAAAGTTCCCAAAAAATATAGTAGAAGCTAGCTCCTAAGAAGCAAATGCGTGATACATGATCAAATCCAAATCCAACTCGCCCAACTGTTTTTGAAAATCTGAATTTAATTCCTAAGATCATTAGAAAACAAAAGCAAAAAGAAGACCCAACTGCTGCGAGTCCTGAAACAGTTCAGCCAAATAGTGTTCCAACCCCTGTCAAAGTTTTATTTCGGTCAACCCCAAGTTCCCCTGGTTCATCACCTCCTTCTCCAAGCAACTCCTCTACACCTCCATCCCATACTCCTACTACCACTACTACTCCTTCTACCCCGGTTGTCCCTGTTATCCCCGCTGCCCTAGCTGTTCCGCTTATCCCCATCATCATGGCTAGATATGCGCCCTTACAGCTGCCTGCTAATCCCGGGGCTACGCCTCAGGACTACCAGTCAAAAATCACCTATTTTGATGGCACGACCTCCTGCACCGCCCTATAGCATACAAAGAAAATGCAAGATTATTTCGAGAGTTATGAAATTGATGATGACAGTGTAAGAATGAAGATTTTTGTCCAAAGTTTGACCGGTGATGTCAGAACCTGGTTTAGGGCACTTACACCCAACTCCATATTAAACCCTGAAGTCTTATACCAGGCATTTATTAACAGATGGGAGAAAAAGAAAGACCCCCTGCGCATACTATCTGAGTATGATACTATCAAAAGAGGACCTCAGGAAACAGTTTTGGATTATTGTGCAAGGTTTAATAATGTTTACAGTGCAATACCACAAAATTTAAGACCTCCACCTGATCTCGCTTTGTACAAATTCCCTGATGGCTTTGATGCTGAGATGGCATATTAGTTAAGGGAAAGAGCCCCTCAAATCCTTGCAGAAATGCAAGATGTTGCAGTTAGTGTGGAGGCAAATCTAATTTCTAAAAGAAACAGAGCTAGAACTGAGAGAAGAACCACTTTTAAAGAAGAAACCTCAGCCTTCGATCAGAAGCTAGATGCTATCATCAGTGGCATCCATAGGCTGGGAGACAGAGTAGACAATGTTGAGAGGAAAACTTCATGGGAAGGTCAATAGCCCAATGCCATAAGGAACCCGAACTTCAGAAAAACTCAAAACACGAATGTTGGAAGGGCCAGTCCCGACCATGATATTAGGCCGCCTTTCCAAGAAAACTATGCGGAGGCATCTACATCCACTGAGCCCACAGATGGGACTCATATGAACTTGATAGATTTAGAAAATGAACAGCAAATCTTTCTTACTGAAGAAGACCGACTATACCCTGATGCAAAACAATTTCACACCAAGTCGGGAGAGTCCTTCGATTTTAAACAAGGTTATGATACTATTGTGTACGAAGTACACAAACAGTACAAATTAAGAACGAGAACCATTGATGTTCCCCCATCCAACAGAACAAAAGATAGCAAACAGCTCAACAAAATTAAAGGAAATATCACCATCAATCAACCAGCTGACAGCTCTGTACCAAACCCTCATCAGGTAACTGTGGAGGATGTAACAGACACACACTCTCCTATTGATCAGCCTCCACCTCCCTCCTCCCCAAAAGAAGATCTGAATAGCACTCCTAAAAATATTCCCAAAACAGAAATACCACAAACTGTCATACCTCATGACATTGACATTCCAAAAGAAAACATAGAGAGTATGCCTAAAAAAGAGAAATTCGCCACTATCAACGCCAAGAACGCATTGGAGAAACCATTCAGTCTAGAAGCAGAGATTGGAAAACTCAAGATATCCATTCCCCTCTCAGAACTTGCTAAACATGATGTATATAGGCAACAAATTCAAAGGTCACTTCAACTACCAGAGGTCAGGGATGATGTAAACATTCTAGATGATACCCC
>APFE031178168.1:41007-52894 GCA_000404065.3 Pinus taeda | reverse complement strand
GCAATTTCCAGCATTCTGTAAATTTTCCAGAATTTGTGTTTTCAGCAAAATTTATTTTTCCAGCTTGTTGAATGTATGTTTATGGGAAAGGGCATTTAACTACATGAGAGAAATAAGGAGAAACTGAAAACCGGGGTGGGAAAACAGAAATTTTAACAATATGCAACACTAATGAGTCACATCCTTGATTCTGAACCATCCAACTATGAAGAGGCAACTAACAAGCAAGTTTAGAAGGATGCAATGTTGGAGGAATACCTGGGTATCATGAAAAATGATGGAAATTGTGCCGAGACCTAAAGGGAAGTTAATGGTGACTTCCGAGTGGATATGCAAGATCAAGCATGCAGTTGATGGAAACATAGACAAGTACAAAGCGAGATTCATGGCAAGAGGGCTCTCTTAGAAAGAGGGAGAGGACTATGAAGACACCTTTGCTCCAGTTGCTAGGTACACCTATATTAGAACGATTATTTCTATGCTACTATTGTAGGTTGGAAATTGCATTAGATGGATGAGAAAATTGCTTTCTTCAATGGAGTGATTGAGGAAGAAGTGTACGTAGAACAACCTTAAGGTTTTGAGGTACATGAGATGGAGACTTATATTTGTAGATTGAAGAAATCTTTGTACGAACTCAAGTAGGCACCTTGATCTTGATATTCTCGGACTGATGGATATCAAATGAGTCTTGGTTTTACCAAGAGTGATGCTGATCCAAATCTATACTATAAGGTTGTTGGAGGTGAGCTTGTGATTTTGTTACTATATGTTGATGACTTATTTTTGATAGGAGCAAAGAATCTCATTGATCAATGTAAGGGGGAGTTGATTTCTAAATTCGAGATGAAGGATCTAGGCTTAATGCATTACTACTTGGGATTAGAAGTGTAGCAGAAGGCGCTTGAAATCTTCCTTAGTCAAGGGAAGTATATTATCAAGATCCTTCAGAGATTTGGGATGATGGAATGCAAGTCCATGGATACTCCCATGGTGACAAATATGCAAAAGCTGTGTGACTTTGATTGAAATTTGTTAGATCCCTCTATGTTTCGTCAACTGATCGAATCCCTGAATTATTTGGTTAATACTAGACTTGATATTTGCTATGCAGTGAACACTCTGAGCCAGTTCTTGGTGGAACCTTGGCATGTACATTAGATTGCAGCCAAGCATATATTGAGATATTTGTGTGGCACTGTCAGTTATGGATTGAGATATGTCTCAAATGGTGAAGTACAACTGCAGGGATTCACAGATTCCAATTGGATAGGAAGTACTGTAGACAGGAAGAGCACATTGGGATGTTGTTTTAGTATATCGCAACTTGTTTGGCGAGTTTTGAAGCAACGTGGCTTCAAAAGCTACTCATGATTTTTCGATCAGGTGGTGGAATCGATTGTGATACATTGTGACAATCAAAGCTATGTGAAGCTTTCAGAAAATCTAGTTTTCCATGACATGTCAAAGAACATTTAAATCAAGTACCACTACATCCGGATCATGGTATAAAAGGGAGTAGTGAGGCGCCAATACATTTCTACAAATGAGCAGGTTGTTGCCATTCTCACAAATCCTTTGCCTAGGATGGAGTTTGTATACTTTAAGGGCAAGTTGGGAGTGGTTGAGAATGCCTTCCTTGGTCAAAGAGAGTGGTGATGTTGTAGCATCAAGGGGTGGAGATTCTCCCTAGTTCACGGGTATTGACTGGGTGCCATGTAATGTGGCTTAGAGAGCATAAAGGCCTAGAGTGCTCCCTCGGTCAGGGGTTACTTGACCATATTGCCAAGGGTTTACTTGGCTAGTGGGTTGAGTGAGTGCCTTATAGCATTAGACAAGTGTTTTACCATTTAATAGCATGTGACGACATTTGGGAATGGTAAATGGTCCCAGGGTTTCACCATTTGTCAGGCGGTTCCTGACATGACTCCAAGTGACGACTTGTTGCGCTGGTGACCCATGACTAGTCTTGTTGACCCTGGTCAGAAGGTTCTAACCATATTGCCATGGGTTTTGTCTAGTGGGTGACTAGATTCCTTTGCATGATGCTGATGCGAGATGCTCTCAACATGTAATGGATGGATACATCAACATAGTTAGCTCATTCAATCTTTTCTTAGGATTGAGATTTTTTATAACAAATTTATATATGAAGAAATCAAGTTGAATACCTCCCTAGCTAAGAGGGAGTTGAAGGCCGCATTTATCTCTTTGACTTGGTTTAACCTTATGTGAATTGTGTGGTCGGTTTGACCAAGTTTGATTGGGAAAAATTAGATTGTACATTTGTTGAATTGAACAATTTCTTCTAAGAAAAGATTGTTGGGTTTTCCGAGGGTAATTTTTTTTTGTCTCTTATGCAATGTGCATGCTTGTTTTATTGTGATCTCTACTACCCTATTGCATTTATGGTTGAAATTTTCTTAAGTATATTTGCTTAATTATCTGGAATGTGCTAAAGTAAGAACAATATCATTGGAAGTAATTATGTATAGCAGAAAATTGTGCTTGTCTATATGGCACTTGAAAAATCAACAGTGAGCAAAGGTATGAGAGATGAATTAAGGCGAGAACATAATGATGATGGAGGTATGAGGGGGGAACGTGGGCAAGGGTTTTGATTGTAAAGTTTTTTCTTTTGTTTTTTTCCCTTTAAAAATGAATTTTATGTAAATTTGTCTATATCTTGACCTAGGGGAATGTCTGCCTCTTGATGCTACACCATCAACACTTCCTCTGTTTGAGGGAAGCATTCTTGACTAATCTAAGCTTGTCCTTGAAGTATACAAACTTCATCCTTGGATAGAGGCTTTGTGAGAATGTTGACATCCTGCTTATTTATAGAAATGCATCAGAGCCTCACTGCTCCCTTCTGTACCAAGTCCTAGATGTGATGGTACCATGATTTTGATGTGTTTTGACTTGTCATAATGGTTGTCTCTTGCACTTGATCAAACAATCCTGCAATAGCTTCTGAAGCGACACTACTTCACAACTCACCAAACTAGTTGCAATATACTCAGCCTCTGCAGTCTTGAGTGCGCCAAATGTCTGCTTCTTGCCCAAGTAGAATCCACAATGAATCTTCATCTTGTTGTGCTCGTCCTGTCTTTAGTACACTGTGCCCAATCTGAATCTGTATATCTCTTGTGGCTGTACTTCTCAATTCTCATCCAATTGTACCATGTAGGTACCTCAACACATGTGCCACGGCTACTTTTCGGTCACCCTGACTAGGTGCTTCCTTTGACATTGAAGCAGGGCTTGAATACTCCCTCTATCACGAAGGGAAATCCTCTTGCGACTGCTACTCCCTCTGTTATGTGAGTCCTTATGCTCTCGTAAAAAACAAGTCATATGAGAAGAAGATCAACTAGGGCTCATCAAATCTCCATCTATCCAAGAATACCATGCCTGAGGTCTGTACAAGGCTTTCATCATTTGATAGATGGAGAAAATGATTCCTCTCCCTCTTTCTTCTTGGGAGAATCCTTTGTACTTCTCAATGTTGCCATCTGCTGCATGCTAGATCTTGTAGATCCACTTGGAAGTCACCACTAACTTCTCCTTGACACAATGACATCCTTCAAACTGGCTGGCTTGCTTGCTCCCTTTGAACTAGGAGCTCTTCCGGTCATTAGGTACGATGATAAATATCAGTACAATTTCTCCCTCTCGAGTGCAAAACACTCGAGAGGGAGAATCCTCTTGACATAAAATTTTGCTTCGTTCTTCCAAATGCTTTCATCTGTTGCCAAAGCCTTGGCAGCCTTTAAGATGTACCTGCAACCCTCACAAGGAGGTCATGGAAGTAACAATTATAACCAAGCAAGATATACAAAGACAAGAGGCTCACCAGAAATAAAATAACAATAATCAAGGAAGAGAAATGGAAAGTACTTATCTTTGTGGATTGAAGGAAATTCGTTAGAGGAAAATTGATCTTTCCTTCTTTGAGGAAATCATAGAAATCCATCTGGAAACTTGTCATCTTTGTCCTCGTCATCAACCATGTTGCCTTTCCTTCCGTGCATGAGCTAGGGTTTCTTCATTCAACGAAATCATCATCTTTTAATACTTGGGTTTAGCTCTAGGGTTTTGTCCACAAACCTTAGGGATTTCTTAATCGTATCCTTCAATATTAGGGTTTACAAACCAGTGGTATTAAACTAGGCCGGTTTGACTCAGACTCAGCCTAGTTGACTGATTCAGACCGATTCGGTCAATTATCTGGTTTGACGGCCGGTTCATTACTGACCAATTGGACCGATCGAGCTCGACTTAAATCGACTGGCCTCAACGGTGGGGAAAAATGGCAGGTTGGGTTGACTTGAAACTAATTTTTTGTTTTGTTTAAACTATTTCCTAGCCCTTCTACCCCTTTCCCATGCCTATAAAAGTGACCCAACCTCATATTTCGTCACAACTATATCATTACATTTGTGTGAGCATTTGTGAGGAGTTTGTGAGCAGCTGGAATTGGATTTTGGAGCAGCATTGAGGAGGTTCTTGGGTGATCTTTGGAGCAACATTGAGGAGTTGGTTTTTGGAGCAACATTGAGGAGGCTACAAGTATGCTTTTTTCACTTCTCAAATCTGCCCTTGTTTTTTTTTCTTTATCAGATTTGGAAGTTGAAATGAGCAAATTTTCTAGAAAAAATTATGAGTTGTTTTTCTTTTCTTTTCATTTTCAGACTTTTGCCCTTTCATTTCCAATTCCTATTATCAGAAAATGGCTCCTAGAGTGAAAGACACTGCTTGGGCATATGCTGAGATGATTGACAATCAAATGTATTGCAAATTTTGTCATAAGAAAATCAAGGGAGGCAGATGGGGCTTTCATAGGCTAAAACAACACTTGGCTGGTATTAGAGGCCAAATTATCCCAATTACAGCACCACTAGAGTAGATTGAGGAATTTAGAAAGGAATTGGTAGAAAAATTTGAGAAGTTTGAGGAGGACAAAGCTAGGCAAAAAGCAAGAGGCTGAAATCGGGAGGAAGGGGAGCCTAAAACACATGATGGTTGCCAACCCCAATTTTGATTATTATGGTTCTTCACCCATCCCTTGTAATGATGCATTCGACCCCTTTTGCTTTGTTCCTCCCTTTTTGGAGTCTATTCAAGAAAAGGGTAATAATAAAAAGAGGGGTGGTATCAAAAGTTATTTCTCACCCTCATCTCCCTCTGACAGTGCACATGGTCCTCAAGCTAATATAAGTCAAATCCAACCTACTTTAGCTGACCACTGGAAGAAAGAATTGAGAGAAACTGCTTGTGATTATATAGCTGGATGGTGGTATGATGCTAATATCCCCTTCAATGCCGCCTGTTCTTTATTATGAACCTATGTTTGATGCCATAATTGCTGTTGGTGGGGGCTTCAAAGGCCCTACTATGCATGAATTGAGGGGATCTCTTTTGCATAAAGAGGTTATGTCCATTGAGAAATATTTGAAAGATTTCAAAAGCTCAGGGGTGAAAACAGGATGTACCATCTGTCATATGGATGAATTGATCAAAATAATAGTACCATCATAAATTTTCTTATCTTTCGCGCACGGGGAACCGTGTTTCTAAAATCAGTTGATGCATATGATAAGGTGAAAGATGCACACTTGTTTCAGATTTTGAATGAGGTTGTTGAAGAGGTGGGGGTGGATAATGTTGTTCAGATCATCGCAAATATTGCTTCTAACTATGTTCTTGCTGGTAAAATGTTAGAGGAAAAATACAACCTTTTTTTGGACCCCATGTGTTGCACATTGCATAGACCTCATTGCTGAGGATGTTCGTAAAATAGATTGGATCAAGAACACTATAGAGCATGCCAAAAGCATAACAAAGTATGTATACAATCACTTATGGATTTTGAAGCTAATGAGGAAAAACACAGGGGGAAAAGACCTTTTTAGGCTTGCCATCACTAGATTTGCAACTCACTTTTTGACATTGCAATCTATGCTTTCCCAACATAAAAACTTGCAGAAGATGTTTTCCAGTGATGTGAATGGATGTCAATGGGCCTGCAAACAAGATGGCAATGACGTAAGAAAGAAAGTTAATGATGGCACATTTTTGAAAAAGGCAGCAGAGATTGTGAAAATTGTTGAGCCACTACTTAAGATGTTGTGGTTGGTGGATGTGGAAAGGTTGGCTATGGGTTTCATTTATGAGGCTATGGATCAGAAAAATGAGCAAATAAAGGCATCATACAAGGATAGAGTGGCTTGAGTATGGGCCTATTTGGGAAATCATTGATCAAAGATGGAACAATCAACTCCATCGTCCTATACATGCAGCTTGGTATTTCCTGAACCCAAGGTATCATTATAAAGCTAATCTGGGAGAAGATTTCACTAGGGAAGTGAATAATGGATTGTATGAGTGCCTTGAGCACATGGTCTGTGATTAGAGTGAGCTGCCGGAGAGCCACATGTACGTTTGGAAAAAAGCTATCAAGGATTGCAAGGGAAACAAATGATCGAGGTAAACAATTTCAATTTTCAAATTCTTATTTCTTAAATTGTTTATAATTTGAAAGTTGGATATAATTTGTTGAACTAACTCATTATACAACTGGTGGGAGGCATTTGGTAGCTGGTGTACTCAATTACAGAAGTCTGTAATCTAAATTTTGAGTCAAATTTGTAGTGCTTTTGGGTGTGAGTGCAATTGGTCTGTCTGTGAGAGGATTCACACAAAGAAGAGAAACTGTTTAGAACAAAAACGGTTAACTGATCTAGTCTTCGTCCAATACAACCTCTGGCTAAAACACAACCAATTGCTGAACAAAAGACCTGATACAGATCCCATTGTGTTGGAAGATATTCGTCCAACCTCAGATTGGGTAGTGGAGACTCAACCATCAAAGTCTGACCTTGACGCGGATATTGATGTTGATGTTGATATCTAATTGGATGCAGATCCACTAGTACCAATCCCAAGTCCTCCAGCTGCAGGCACTTCCTGTACACAACCACGATGCGGGCACATAGTTCACCTATCTCAATGTGTAGCTAGTGCTAGTGCTACTACTTCTACAGTTGTAGTTGGAGATCTTGATGAAGAGGAGCCATGGGTTTTCCTGTTTGACTCAGATTCAGAGTCTGAGCCAGATGATGTTGCCTTCTCTAGTAGTAGTGACTAGTGATCACTAGATAGTATTTTGTATTAGTAACTTGTAGTCTTGCAGTTGTATTGTTTTGTTGTAGAGGCCATTTAGAGCCTCCTTGGTTATGTGTTTTTGTTCTGTTCTCTATATAATACATGTATTGATAGTGCATTGGGTGCCATTTTGATAGAATAGATATATTCATGAGCATACTTTGATCATATGTTGTCTTATCTCTACTATTGTAATGCTTTAAGTTTCGAAACATGAATTAAAATCTTTAAACATGTGTTTTTTCATTAAAAATTAAATATTTAATGTACTTTTTACAAAGACTGAGTCATTGGAATCAACTAATCCAAGTCGATATCGAGTCAGAGTTGACCCTCAACTAGTTGAGTCTGAGTTTTAAAACATTGTTACAAACCCTATGACTATAACACAAGATCTCTTCTCAACTCCCTCTGTTTCTGGAGCAATTTTCTTGATCATATCTCAAATACTTAAAGTAAAAATTTGTCATATACTAATTTTCTCTAGCAACAGGTAGAATCAAGGGCAATGGCTTTAGCAACATATAATCATAGTCACAATAGTACAATGCAAGGCATCTTTTTCATTCTTGATAAGAACCTCTATACTATAATGCAAGATCTCCAGAGGAAGTATCCCTACATAGGTTTGTACAAAAACTTCAATTTGACACACTTCAGGTTGCCAAAGTGATCATGGTACTTAGTCTATCTTCAATTAGAAGGGCTTATCTTGCCTTACGCGAGCTTTGAGCCATATTATGAGATCTTTCCTTTGCATTCTACTAATCTACGAATGCATCTTTATTGGTTGTGAGGTAGTGACCTTGCAACAATTTCCTACATTACACGAGTACTTGGATAACAATATGCAAAACCCTTATCCAATACATACTTTCCAGGTCTCTTAAAATCAAATAATTCATGTGCAAATTTACTTCTTGTAGTCAATCATTGGACAATTCAAGCCATAGGACAATTTAAGGAAAACATGTTATATACAAAATAGGCCTCATCCTTAACATGCAAACATTTCAGCATTGTAGTGTGCTTGGATTGCTAGGATAAACCTTATGCAATAGAGCCCTTTTACATCAACAAAACTTGTTGTTGGTTACTGTGAATGGATTTTCAAACTTTGAGCTATGCAATAAACATTGTATCATAAAATGTGGTGACAAATAATATTCACCTTTGGAGTAAATAAACTTTGATAAGTGGTCAGAGAATTGGTTTACTAACGTGATGTAATTTTCAACAAGGTGATGCTCCATCTGCCTCTTTGTTAGTTGAGATTGAGATACTCAACTACCTTGTAAGTTTTAACTAAGATTATACTTGGTCTTGAAACTCAATTTACCATCCTATGTAATTTTTATCTGTTATTGGCAATACATTTAATGTGGACAAAGCTATTGAATGTTGGCAAGAGAGCATCAAAATATTCTTGAATCAACAAGCTAGTTGAAATCTTGCCAAAAGAACTTTGATCCCAAACTAAATAACTGAAGGTGAACCAATCAATGGTGCATTCTTCAGATTCCACGGATTGTAGTTCAAAGGGGCATCAAAATCTCTACCTTATCTTGCTTGCGCACTTCCTCAGACAGGTTGTGGCCTAGTCCTGAGGTTTATTTTCGGTCTACTAAGAGATGGAATTTGGTCTTGCACTTAGAGCTTCAACCCTTCTCCAATCTTGGTCAATTTTGTGTTTTTAAACAAAGCTCAGATCTTGGCATCATTTGTTCTTGGATGAAGATGAGGACTCTGATGCTTCAAGGTAAGCAAGACTGTCAAAATGCTTCCTTAATCTTTAGATAAACCATCTTTCAATAGAATTTTATTTAGGGCTTCTTTACATACCTTATTTCATTCTCCTTTAGGGTTTTGACTAGAACTTCAATCTTGACTAGACTTGGCCCTTCTTCTCTTCTTCTAGATCAAGAAGAATAAGGTTTTCAAGTAGTGATCTCACTGGTCTTTCATCACGATAACTTTGAAACCATGTTGATTTTTCAAGTGCTAAAGATACAAGCACTAATTTCTGAAGACTAAAACTGATAATTACTTCTAATGATGTAGATATTATTTCTAGCACCTCCAGTTAATCATTAAGCATTTATACTTCAAAAATTCAAACATAAAAGGCAGAAGGATAATGGAGATCACAATGAAACAATGATGCACAAGACAACACAAATTTTACCCTTGGAAAACCTTCTTGGGGGAAAACTGTAACAACCTTTTCCTTAAGAGAAATTATTTGATTCAGTAAGAGATACAATCTGATTCTTACAATCAAAATAAAAGTTAAGCTAACCAATAGCAAAACTTAGGTCAAACTTGGTCAAACTACTATGATTTCATGGTATAGTAGGAAGCAACCCTCAGTGGCACTTTTTCTTAACAGAGGTAGCGTACATGGCAACGAGTTTGGCGAGTTGTGAGGCCATATGGATTTGCAAGATGCTCACAAGATTATGTCTTGAGATGGGGCTCACTGTGATTCATTGTGACAATTAGAGTTGCATTAAGCTCTCTGAGAATCTAGTGTTTCATGATAGGTCCAACCATATAGAGATCATATACCACTTCATCATAAACAGGGTTGAGAGAGATGCTGTGAGTTTGCAGTACCTATCCATAGAGGTGCAAGGAGCATATATTTGTGCCAAGCCTCTAAAGGAGGAGAAGATTGTATTTTACAGAGACATGCTGGGGGTGGTGAAGAATCCCTTCCTTGATAGGAAGGAGTGTTGAAGTTTTTGTAGCTTCGTAAGGTCTTCTACATAGGCTTAATGTCTTATCATGTGGAAGATATTTGATTGCCTCTTTAGATGCTTGCTTGGTGGAGTAAGTGTTTATTATGATTTCTTTCCTAAGGTTAACTTAGGAAATGTGCAATAATTAATCTAATTAATTATTTTGGACAATTAGGCCAAAGTTTTAAGGATAAATAATAAAATTATTCAAGTGACTTAGATATAATTTCAATTGTTGATCTCAAGTGAGGCTTAGGGTTTAATTGTAGCCATTGATCACTTAGGAGATTAGGGTTAGGGATTTTGGCTTAATTAAATTATAAAATAAGCCTATGCAAGAGTTGAAGACATAGTTGTGGAGTAAGTGATTTTCTCTAGAGTGACAGGCTCAACTAGACTGAAGAGAAGTGCAACAGGGAATTTTGAGGGAAATTCAAGGAGGCCAAATTCATGAAAGAGGGAGGTTGAGTTGCCGAAGAAGAGGGTCGAATTGTGGAGGAGGCTGGGTTATCCCGGGAGGCCAATTTCACTAGTGCACAAGGGGTTATATGAGACATGGAGAAAGGGAGGCCAATTTGCTAGTGAGATAAGTTAATTCTACAAGGCTGATTTGCTTCAGGTGGTTTGATTTCTAGAGGTTGAATTCTTTGAGGTTAATTTTCCTGGTGGGGTTGAATTTCCAGGTTTCCAACAATGGTATTATACTATGTATTCTCTGTGGGTCTAACCCATATTTTTCTTGAGAAATTTAATGGAGGAAGATTGTGTTGGGTGTAAATTTGTTGTTGTGGTGTTATTGATCTCTTCATTTTATTTCCACTGCATTTTTAAGTCAATATACTAGTATATTTATTTTCGGCAAATTCAGAAATATTTGAGAAAAATGTTTTTTGGGGTTTTAATAAATTTTTGATGTAAAATAAATAAAAATTGGTATGAGAAATTTCAGCTACACAACATATTAGGGAAAAACTTTGTTTGCGTCAAAATTTCAAGTAACACAATGAGGCATGACATGTTGAATGTTGTGGTTTGAAATCTTAAATCTACATAAAAATAGTAGGCTTGGTGAGTGTGTCAAAGAGCTTCATCTTAGATTGTATGTTTTAGAAATGGATTTGGCGGCAGTCTCTCTAGAGCATAGTTAATGAAACTAACATACCTCTTACATCCTACGTTTGTGATGAAGGTTTCATATTAAAAGTGGAATTTGTTAATTGCACACCTAGGTAAGTGCAAGAGGTGGTAGTCACAATTGCTTGCTCCCAAAACGTCAATGCACTCTACAGCCTAAGTAGAAGAGATGTTGCCGTGTTTGTTTGCATGTAATGCTTATATGAAATATAAAAATGGTTAAGGTTTGTAATGTAGAAATAAAATAGAAGGTAAAGATTGACCATTATGTATCATAATAGAATAAAATTTAAATAACAATAATAATAAAAGATATGCAAAATGGATCTACATAAGTACATATGCATTTATTGATGTTATAGGTTGGGGAAGTTAGGGTATGAGCATCTTAGAGATGGTTTTGATTTTATCACATTGCAGGACATCAAGTTCCATGGCTTTTTTAGGCCCTAAACAATGTGTTTTTGGCTTTGCGACAAGTTAAGGTTGCCATAGGCTTCCTTAAGTCTACACGGATATTGTTCTTCTCATTGAGATCTTTTGAGAATGTTTGGGATCTGCCAAGACAATGCAGCTATTCCCCACATGTCCAAGTGGTAACCATGCCAGCTCACCATAATTCGAATGCAAGGAGTTAGTAATATTTACAAATCTGGCAGAGACTTTTAGGAACATCATAGAGGTTCCAAGAGAGTTTCAAATCTAATTCTAGCTATCAAAAATGGATGTTATGGAACCAGCTCAAGAAAAGATAGATCAACGCCTTAGAATTCAGCCTCTTCAAGGGGGCAACCTCCTTTACATTACATAAATGAACAATTCTTGGATGATACAAATGAAAAGAC
>APFE031178168.1:25620-40366 GCA_000404065.3 Pinus taeda | reverse complement strand
AGGGGTGACACTAGTAGTATAGGGGCCTAACATGCCCCTCTCCTTCAAAAAGTGTTGTCCTCAACGCTTGAGTAGTTCTTGATGCTTCTGTATGAATTTCTTGTCCTCCGATGTGGAATCTTCAGCGGGTAAGTTCTTCCACTTGATGAGATACTCTGAAATTGATTGATTTCGTAGCTGTCGAGTTCTTGTTTCTGTGACTACTCCAGGTTCCTAACAATGGAGGAGGAAAGAGTGTTCACCTTTTTATTAGTTGGTACCTCTTCCATAGTATGGGTAGGATTGTGGAGGAGATTCTAACAGAGTAGAGAGACAAAAATATTTTGTGGAGGATTATACACTATCATAGTGTCTAGTAGCTTCCTAGTAACCCTGAAAAGCTTTGTAATATGTGTAATAAACTCGATAATATAAGAAGAGGGAAGGTTGAATCCTTCATTGAATGCTGTTTTTCCAAGGTCAATATTTGTCTTCTATTGTGTCTTTTATATTGTAGTCTATTTCATAGGTCAGAATAATCAAAGATTCCAAATGGTGTTTTTATTTTTGCTAAAATGCTAAAGGTACAGAAAGATAGTTGCATAGTTGAACATAGGTTTCATTGTAGTCATTTTAAGTTTAGATTTGTTTTGGTGAACTGATCATTGGAATATCAATTGTGGTTGATAGATAAAAAAACTAGCATAGATCCATCATAATGGAGGATTCATAGAGACTGAAAAGTTTGCACTTTTAAATTTTTTGATTGCTTTTGGTGCTTAATAGATTTGGTATTAATATGGATCTATGATTACTTAGACAAGGTCTCTTTGGTTGGATTACAAATGCCGATCTTGGTTTTACCAATATTGACCATCAATTGTCGAAGATCACATAATTGATCGAAGGCATCTAGTTGTTTTTGTAGCACCTGTGGAGTGGAGGCCAACAAAATCACATTGTCTGCACATGGCGTGGAATCAAGATTTGGTGATGTAGGTAACCATCCATGACTTTAGTTGAATCCGTAATGAATTGTTCTAGCTCGTCATCATAGTCACCAAAGAGGGTGGGGGAGAGAGGACACCCCTATATGGCATCAATAGTACTATTGATACTCCTGGAAAGTCCATGAGATATGCAAAAATTGCACACCATTGATTCATAAAGTTGCATCATGACAACCAACATTAGGTACTCCAAGGGCATGATGCTACTCAATGAGAAAATATTTGGTAGCAGTATCAAAGGCTTTCTAATAGTCAATAACATAACAATAGATCTTTGAATATCTTTATTTAGCTTCTTCAATGATAACATGGCGAGTGAATATGTGATCCACTGTTTGGTAGTCTCTTTTGATGTGTGCTTGGCTCTCACCTCTCCAACAATTCCTTTTGAAACCAATGAAAGCATAAGAAATCAAGAGTTGTGGCATAAAGTTTTGCAAAAATATGGCCAATGATGATATCTCTATAATTATTGAGACCCAAAGCATTGCTTGATTTGTGAATAGGGTGAATAATGTTTTTGGACTAAAAGGGTAGAAAACTTGAACAAACAACCTCGTTGAAAATGATATCCAAGGGGTGATCTAAGGATCCCCTCCCACATTTTATAAATTTAGATTGAAGGCCTTTGAGGTTAGCAAAATTAGTAGTGTTAAGCTTATGAATGGCTCTTTGAATAAAGCTGGGCTCAAAGAAATGATCTAGAACATTGTAGAGAGAGGAGGCTTGTGAACCGTGTTTGGGGTCAATATCGGTCAATGACCATTTTTTGTTTTATGGAGGCCACACCAAAATGTTTTGGGAGATGTGCAGAGGAGAGAAAGGAGCTATATCTCAAGCACATCTAACTATCACAACATTTTGGTGTATGCTCGTTATCTTTGAACTTTCTATGCATAGATTTAGTTGTCAAATCATTTTTTCACAAGGTAGAAGCCATGGGGACAGGTGTATCTCGATAAATTAAGGTTGAGGGAAGGATCTCTATGTTGCTTCCAAACGTATACTAGTAAGGAAATTAGATTTCAATGAGATTGTGGGGAGAGTAAAGAAATCGACAAACAATTGATTAAGCCAAGCATCATATGTGGGGGCAATGGAATAGTTAAAATTGGTTGTATCGTGAGGGGAGGGGGAAGAAGGGCTTTAGATGGTATAAATGTTAAAAATATGCAAGATCGACAAGTGGAAGTTGGTCTGACAACAGGTAGTTAGTGATGGGAGGTATGAAAGATAGAGAGGTAAGAACTTTGTCAACTAAGGCTGTAGGGAGTGGGAGTGCGAAGTGCAATTTTCCAAAATACTTGGGGAGCGAAGTGTTTATATTCAAGGAAGCGCCCAAAATGGCAAATTAGCAGCAGAAAATTGAAAACATTTGTAGTAGATTAATGATAATCATTAAATCATCAACCATTAGTTCACAAATAACATCACCCATCTGGCAGTTACCACTTATGGCATTGTCATCAAATAATCGACCATAATATCAACCTTCAAGTTCCAACAAATAACATGTGCCGTCAACATACTGTAATACATAAAATGAACCATGAAATGAAATAGTGCATTGTGACCAAAGAGATGTAATATGCAGTAAACAACTCAACCATAAGCCTTAAACTGTCATATAATGTTTACAACCATAAGCCTTAAACTGTCATATAATGTTTACAAAGAGTGCCATAGTAAAGAGTCATGACAAATATTTCTACGTCCTAGTTTCCAGATTCTAAACTGGTGAAGACAAAATATTCTACTAAGTTTCTCTTGCCAGTGAGAAGTTAGGGGATTGAAACTAAGTGATCATGCCAATGAAATGCAGAATAATGCCAAAATGATGACAAATGCTGATTTTATTAAAGATTGGAAAGACAGTTTAAAAGCTTGATGATGTTTAGTTCTACACTTACACAAGAAGCCTTGATAGGCTGAAGCTTGATTCTTATGCTAATGTTGGAGCTACATGAGGTCGATTAAAAATTGATCTGAAGTGGTAACTCGTAGGAATTATGGATCCTAGTTGGAGACTTGGAGTAAGGCCATTGAATATGGAGTACATATTACTTCTAAATTTGCTTTTATTTCCCCAGTGCTTACATGGTCCACGGAGGTATTGCCTCATTTAGGGATTATTAGCTCAGTTATTATTTGTAGTGGCAAATTTGTAAGTCTTTTGAAGTTATCACTTTGTTGTCCATCAAATATATGACTATCCTTCATCAGTGGAGATAAAATGGCAAAATAGACTAGAGAATTCCTAAAGGTATGGCAATTTAAGGTGAAGGAACTGCATTCAAATCTCAAATTGATAAACTCAGCGTTTGTGATTTGGAGAAGTTTGCAGCTGTGTTGAATTTGAACACAAACACAGACTAGATGACTTAGGTTGAAATGATGACTGGCATAGTGTCCAAAAGGGTGATATTATTGGGACTAGGGAGAATGAAGACTTAGACTGTCAGTTAGGTCAGGTGGAGAAGAAATCTGCAGGAAATTAGTTGGTTGAGATTTGGTTAGATCAGAAGAAGAGCAGGAAGAACGTGGTCAGTTTAGACCTGGAAAATATATGCGCATTATTGCGAAGGAAATGTGTGATCAGGGGATGGAAATCTTGGTTGGCTTGTTTATGATCTCTTTAACTTGTATGGGTCTATCATGGATTTACTACATATGGTTGTTGGAGAATGTAACTAGTTTTGGTCTTCATAATTGTCTTTTGACTAATGTCATAATGTAATTTCTATGTAACTATCAAAAGAACAAAGAAAATGATTTTTGTAAAGCATGGGTTTCATGCTCAAGTCACTTTGTCACTAGGTCAAACATCCATTGAATGCTCCTAGGGTTTGTCATGAGTCAGAGTCATTGTCACATTGTGATAGACCCTTTTGGGCACTTATCAACAAAAGAAAAATTATTTTGAATTTAGAAGTGTCTAGAAGGCTCCCAAGACAAAGCCGGTCAGCCAAGGAAAAGTCGGCCTAGAGAGGGCTAATGGAGCCTCTTGGAAAAGCTATATAAAGATGGATCTTCGACCTACTGCCATAGATATCAAGTATACATCTTTGATTTCGAATTGTAACGGGAAAGGAATGCAAAAAATGCTAGAAAAGCAAGGAGAAGGATAGCGAATAAAGGGTAAAACCCTAGAAAAATTCGGAAGTCTGAAATATGCCTTCTACTGGTTACACGTGTGAGTACTCTAGGGTTTCTAGGGTTACCTCAGGTTACCATAAGTCTTCCATATGGTTACTCAATGCTTGGAAGAAGTTTGGCATACTTTGGAATCATTAAGGATCAATACTCTTCCACAAGACGACATGACTTAGACATGATGATATTGATCAACATTGATTATGGTTTCTTGAAGAAAGAAAGAGAGTTGATAATGGCAACTGCAAGGAAGAAGAAATTGCAACTTACTGGTCAGTGTGTTCCATGGGCACTTTGATTACAAGTGATCAACATGGAGAAGGATCTTTGGAAAAAGATGAAGATAGAACATGTGAAATGATGTTGATCTTAGAAGTAAGAAAGAATCCGAAGAGGCCATCATATTGAGGTAATTTTGATACTGATGTCTTTGTTTTTGGTTAAGTGGGTCGATATGTTTTTGCTACCATATCTACAACTATTGGTCTTGAACTCAATTCAATGAATACATGGATTGAGTGAATGGTTTTTATAATCCTTGAAGGATTATGTAATCAAGATGTTTACATCATGTTGGGATTGAAAGGTAGCAGTATAAGAAGATAACTTGATGTTCATGTTTTGATAACAATGAAGTCAAGATGTGCTCATCTTGGGATTAAAAGGTAGCAGTACGAGAAGATAACCTGAAGGTCAAGTTGGCACAACAACTAAGGAGATCACTTTCATGAGGAAGCTATGTTCAACTTGGAGTTTGGAAAGGCTCAATATAATGCCTTCATTAATGATGACAAGATGAAAGTGATGTGCAAAAATTGATGACCTAGATCCTGTCACGAGATTGAAGAAAGAAGATGGCTCCATGATACCAAGGAAGAAAGCAAGTTCAATACGATGAGATGCAGAAGAAAGAGGGAGCCATGTAGTTGTAAAGAACAGGTAGCTGATACTCTTATGAAGATAAGCTACTAGGCTTGTGGTGTTGACTTCCCATATAGAAAGGAAGTATGAAATCTCCTCTAGATTTGAGAGGGAGTAAAAGAGTTTCCTTGAAAGGAGCAAGGATCTATTCCTTGGTCAAGCAGGAATAGGGATATCCTCTTTAACTGAGAGGGAGTGATGTTGGACATTACATATGCATTCTTTGCTTCATGTGTCATGCACTTGACCAAGACTAACAATCGTAAGTCTATGTGAAGGCCTTGAAGATAGGATGGTGGAGGATTGGGTAAGCATTTGAGATTGGTACTCCTTGAGGATTGGGAATCCAAGATAGGGAAGTGGTCTCGTGGACCGACACTCTTTGAGGATTGGAAAAGATATCCAAGACAAGAGTCATTGAAGAGGACTGATATTCTTTGAGGATTGGGAATCCAGGAGAGGGAAGTTGTCTCGTGGACTGATACTCTTTGAGGATTGGACAAGATATCCAAGACAAGAGTGGTTGAAGAGGACTGATAGACCTAAAAGAACATACCTTGTGAACATCCAGATGAGGTATGTGCCTTGAGAGGTATCCACGTAAAGCCTCCCAACATTGTGCTCTAATCTTATGAAGAGATAGGGCTTGTTAGTCAAGGCTTGCTATGTGGACAATGTTGGTTATGATGATGCTTAAAGATGGCTTACCAATCCGACTCTTCTTATGAGAACTCTTCAGTTTGAGAATGATGTTGTACTAGTCATACAATTATGAATATCTCCCTAGTGAAGGGGGTTCTTGGAAATGTAACTAGTTTCGGTCTTCATAGTCGTTATATTGTATTCATTTCAATATGTATCTTATATAACAAACAAAAGAAGAAAATAAAAATTTATTATTTTAAAGCATGGGTTTCATGCTCTTTATTGATGGTCTTCTAGGTAAAAGCATGTTGTTCATGCTTCTAGGGTTTGTTAGGTCATAGGATTTATTGTCATGAGTCAAGAGAGTCAACATCATGTTTATAAACCCTTCCGGGCAAGATGTACCTGGAAAAATAATTTATTTTTGAGTCTAAAAAGTCTTGGAAGCCTCAGCCCAGATTGAGGTATTCGACCCACATAGAAAAGCATCAATAGAAGCACTTTGAGCTCATTTGAGAGAAATCACTCACAAGTTTGATCGGCAATAAGAAGGGAAATACACTCACAAGTTTTGGACACATTTTGCTACACATTTTATTGATTTGATGTTAAGAAGACATAGCGAAAATTCCATATGTTGGGGATATAGTTGAATCATTTAAGAGCATAACAAAATTTATATGTAATCATGCATCTGTGCTTAACTTGATGATCACCAATAGCAAGGAGTCAGTGCATCTTGCCATTACATGATTTGCCTCTAGCTTCATATCTTGAATTTTGTGGGATGTGAAGAGAATGTTCCTTTTAGAGGAGTGGCGTGCTTTATCTTTTAGCCACAAACAGGAGGTAAAGACGATTTTTTAGGGCATCCGCTAAACTGATAATTACTTATGATTTTCATTAGGTTAATTCTTTTCTTGTGATATTTTCCATCATAAAGAAACTACAGAAAGGAGCTTAATAGTAAAAAAATGCGATAAGGATCATAAAGAGACAACCACACAATAACACAAGTATTTACCGTGGGAAAACCCACATGAGGGAAAAACCCAACAACCTTTTCCTTAGAAATCATCAAGTTCAACAGAGATACATCAAACATCAGTCAAATACAAGGTCAAGTGGACCAGCAATATAGCTAGATTAAATTTGGTCCATAGCCCCTCCTAGTCAAGGCAAACATTGCCCAATAACTTCGGACTACTCCTATACCAATCAACGCGGTGTTGCAACCCATTTACAGTTCATAAGTTTGGTCTTGCAACTCTGGATTATCTTAGGAACTTGGCCTTGTTATGTCTCAAAACTTCGACCTTATCTTCCTTAGGAATTGTTGAAATTCTGATGTTCTATGCTGTTACAATCACTTAAATTCAGAACTTCATTATGCTGCAAAATAAGTTAAGTAATTATAGATATAACATAAATCATATAAACCATATGCACAATGGAAGACAACCAAGAACTCAATGAGACACAGAGAAGTTAGGTCAATGAATAGGGAAGAATCCACAAGGGGAAAACCCAACCAAATTCTTCTTCTATTAGAAATCAATTGTTCATTAGAGATACAAAGTACAATGAGAGAATGAAGAAGTTCACCCAAATTTGAAGAAGATGTTTGATAGTAGTAGTTGATGCAAACACTGAATCACTTTGGCTCTCCAAGATTTGCTCTTGCTCTTCAAGGCTCCTTCTCTCTCAATCTTCCTTTAGACTCTCAATCTTTCTCTTTCTCAAGTTCGAATTCTCCTTTCACAAGCACAAGTGTATCAAGTGAGGATGAGAGGCACAAATATATATGAAGAGCAAGGAGGTAGAATTCATGAGGGAGTAACTCCTATGCCTTGAGGAGGAGTTACGTATGCCAAAATATGGGTGTATCTTATGCCATAAAGGAGAGGAGTGTAACTTACACATTTAGGAGAGAAGTCTAACTTATGCATTAAAGAGGTGTGAGAGGAATCTTTTTATGACAAGTCATTAAAGTGTGTAAGAGAGTGTAAGAGGAATCTTTTTATGACGAGTCATTAAAGTGTGTAAGAGAGTGTAAGAGGTGAATAAGAGCATTAAAGAGAGAGGAATGAATCCATTAAGAGAGAGAGAGAGAGAGAGAGAGAGAGAGTAACATATACATTAATCAAGGGGAGTTACATATGACATGATTGAGTCTCATGATTGAGATACTTGAATTTCCTTTTAATAATAATATCATAAAGAGGATAATAGTAGTAGTAATAATAATATTGATGATTAAGTTAAAAATTAAACAATTGAGATTGATTAAGGACAAGTTAAGTGGTTTTCCATCATACATATATGATTACAAATTGATGGAAGGTGATTTACTATTTTTGGAAATTCATGGTTGCAAAGATAGACATGACTTTTTATTTTTAGAAAGTCACTCTAGAAAGGTCAGAAATGAAATTTTATTCAAGGAAATTCATCCCATAGTTGCCAATTTTCAAGACTCTCTCAGCTAAGGAGGATTTTCTTTCTGATACAAGGATCTCTACTATCTTTGCTTTAGAACAATGATGTTACAATCTAATGAAGAATAATCATCATAGGGGAAATGCATCCATCACCCTCTACACACTTGGGGGGGTCCACTTATCAACACATGACAAGGATCTCGCACATCCAAGTTTCACCACTACTTGTGGGGATCCACTTGTCAACACATAACAAGGGTATTGCTCATCCAAGGCTCATCATTGCTTGGGGGGATCCACTTGTCAACACATGACAAGGATCTCGCACATCCAAGGCTCATCACTGCTTGGGGGGGATCCACTTGTCAACACATGACAAGGATGTCGTCGCTCATCCAAGGCTCATCACAACTTGGGGAGATGCACTTGTCAACACATGACAAGGATCTCACACATCCAAGGCTCATCACTGCTTGGGGGTATCTCCTTTTCAACACATGACAAAGATCTCGCTCATCCAAGGCTCATCGCTGCTTGGGGGGATCCACTTGCCAACCCATGACAAAGATCTCGCACATCCGAGGCTTATCATCCATAACCACCCTCTCTAGGAAGGGTCACATTCGTTAGTCCAAGTTGCTCTCTGAAACCCAGGAATTTTCCTTTCGGCAAAGGGTTGGTAAGAATGACGACAATTTGGTAATCGGTCACCATATCCAGGTACATCATCAGGAGCTGGGATAACAAGTTTCGCTGTGTGGTCTAGCAGGAGCAGAGCAGTTTGTCATACACGAGACAAATTCTTGATGCTTGGTGACCATCTATTGGATACATACAAGTGTTAGAGACGAGGCACAAAGGAGTCCCATTAGCTAGTTGCATGTCACTACAACATTGGGCGTTGTGGACCTCTAGTATGGCGATGGGATCTAGGGATCCAGTTGATTGGTGGGACACTCCATTTCTTTGTGAATATGATCAGGATAGCCGATGATCTGGTTTATTCTCAAACTAACACATGGGGGATCACCGAGGTCTTCATCATATGGCGAGGCAAGTTGTTGCTCAAGATTTTGGGCCAACCATGGAGTGATAGGTTTTGGCATTGCTGAGTCGCTTGGGCAAGTTGGGCATAACCTTGATCATCACACATATTATGGCCGAGAGTTACAGGACAGGAGGCTTTGGTATGAGCATGTTGGGCAGTCAGTCATGACCAGATTGTCGCAGGGTCAACAGGATAGTTTTTTCCTGCAATGGGCATGGGACCTTGGCGTCACAGTACTTGACAGTTCATCGACCCTTAGGGATGAGTTGGTTTTGATAAGGGGAGATCATTTTGATCTTCCATTGGATTTTAGTGATTCGCTGTTGGCATGGGGGATTTCACCAGCATGGAGGAATGATCAGCAGGAAGAGATTAGGCAAAGATCATGCGAGCGAGGACTCATCTCCACCGAGGTTGGATTGTATCTTCAAGAGTGCATGAGGTGGATGACTCAGTAAAGCGGTTGCACGATGAGTCGATCAGGACTTTATATTATCATGATGCTCTACTTACTGACAATATGCAGAGGGCTTTTGGTGTCTGTACCAGGTTGGACAGTGAGTGGAGCAAGGGGTGCTTCAGATTGATCAGGATGGCTTGGGACCTTGGTATTGAGGGACTCCTTCATGACAGGATAGCTCTGGGGATAGGGATGACTTGGTGGCACATTTGGGACCCGTGTATTGTTTGCAGTAGCCGTTTGGGTTAGTTGATAGAGAGAGTACTTGTTCAGGCATTGCTTGAGGACAATTTTGGCAAGGAGGACTGTAATATCCCCAATTTTGTGAACATGGAAATTTTGCTCAATTTTGGTAATATTAATTAAAAGGGGCAACTAGCATTTTGGAGAAAGGTGGCAAGTATTATTTTATTGTAGATTGGCGGCAAATTATTATTTTATTAAATTGGTGGAAAAAGTAACTAAGTGGAAAATTCCCCCCACCAATAAAATAATATTAAAAAGAGTCTAGAAGGATGGAGAGAAAAGATAAAAGGAGGGACTTATTTTGTGGACCATCTTTTGACTATTACACTTCATACTTCATCTTCTCTTGGAGTTGTTTAGCACAAGGGTCAGTCTTGTTTAGCACCAGGAATTCCAAGCGGAATTCCACCCTCATTTTAGAGAACTTCGAGTGTCGCCCTAGTGAGGAAATTTGGGGAGTCCAATTCAGGATTTCCACAGAGCTTAATTGTAGGTGTTCACCTAGTTCTGCGCACTTCCTTGTCGTAGAGGCAGTTTGCGGAGCGCAAATTTATTTAGCTACAATGCGTCAGGAGATTTGGTGATTTGCAGAAATATTTCTTATGTCAAGACCAGAATTTTGGTAGTGTTTCACATGGTAGAAGTCTTGACCATTTGGTGGGCCAAATTTCTCCATTCTGGCAGTGTGCAGAGCTCACTAGAGAATGTCTGCGCAGGGGAAGAGAGAAAGTAATTTTCGGAGGAGATTCGCTAGAGAAGGTAAATTTCAGAGGGGATTTTGTGTGGAATTTGAGCGGCATTAAAACAGAGGAATTAGGAGTTTTTGGAGCATTATTTCTCAGGAGTGCGTGTAGCCAGCCATAGGGTCACTCGCACTATTTGGTGGGCTCTCTCGTCACTCAGAATCAACCCAAACACTTTCTAGGTTTTTGTGGGTATTTGGAGAAGAGTCTATGGCTGCATTTTAGTGTGATCCGGACAATATTCAGGGCAAAATCCACTTTCTTTCAGCAATGCGGTTTATTAGTTAGTTGACAATTTGCACCACTTTGTTGGTTTCTTGGAGAGCTGGTTTGGGGCCAATCCCTGTAGAGGTTTTGTTGGCCTTGTTGAGAAAGTGCACCAACTAATTTCTCGGAAATTTCTAAGCACTTTTGAGGGAAAATTTTCCATTTCCTATCTGGCAGCAACAACAAAAAATTATTGGGTCAACGTAGAGATTAGGGAGGACCTTCTACAACACTTCGGATTCATTATTATCACCTGAGTTTTGCCTTGCTTGCAGCAAGCCCTGGTTCTACTATTACCATCTATTGTGCCCATTCTACTCATATTAATAAAATGGCTTAGAGCTTGGTTCATATTTCTGGTGTTTAATTCATGTGCTTGCATGTTTTTGAGATTACAATTTGTAGTTAGTTCATAGCCTCTATTATTTCCTGTATTTTCCTATTAGGAATATTACACAGGGTGGTACTAGGGCGGGTTGGAACCTGCATAGGGCATTGTATCGTTCTTCAAGTTGGAGCTGGTAAACAGGGTGTTGGAGCATCCTTCACGTTAGAGCTTGTAAACTAGGGCATTGGAGCATCCTTCCAGTTGGAGTTGGTAAACAAGGTGTAGGAGCATCCTTTTAGTTGGAGTTGATAAATTTGGAAGTTGGAGCTTCCTATTGATGTAAATCATTAAAGACAAATATTAAGAAGCATTAGGTGGTTTTTCTCCGGGAAGGGTATCCACCTAAAAATTTGTGGTCTATTGTCTTGATGTTTGTGCATTGTTGAATGGTGTTGTTTACTGTTCATGTGATGTTAATATGAATTTAATGCTCTAAAGATTAAAAATTAACTAATTGGAAGGAAACACTGATTCACCCCCTCTTAATATTTCCAACAAACTTGGCCCCTTTGGTCCAATTTAGCATCCCCTTGGCTCACTGAATCAAACCACACGTGCGGCTTTGGCAACTCGACCCTCACCTAAAAACTCCCACTGGTTGGAAATAAACTCGGTCTCTTTGGAATTTGACTTTTTTTAGGCAAACTTGACTTCCTCTGAGCAAATCGATCTCTCTGGCAAATTTCTCTTTGCTCCGACAACTCAACCTCTTTGAGTCAATTCGCACTGCTGGAAACTCGATCTCTTTCTGTAGAAACTAATTTTGAGAAACTAGAAATTGTTGTGAAAAATATCCTCTGACAATTCTTCTTTAATCACTGTTGATCTCGATCTACTGGTGCCCTCATATTGTTACTCCACCCTTGCTATCATTGCAAATTATTATTTTATTAAATTGGTGGAATAAGTAACTAAGTGGAAAATGCCCCCACTAATAAAACAATATTAAAAAGAGTCTAGAAGGATGGAGAGAAAATATAAAAGGCGGGGCTCATTTTGTGGATCACCTTTTGACTATTACACCATATTTCATCTCTTGGCGCTGTTTAGCACAAGTGTCAGAGTGTTGTTTAGCACCAAGAATTCCAAGCGGAATTCCACCCTCATTTTGGAGAACTTCGAGTGTCGCCCTAGTGAGAAATTTGGGGAGTCCAATTTAGGATTTCCACAGAGCTTAATTGCAAGTGTTCACCTAGATTTGCGCACTTCCTTGGCATAAAGGCAGTTTGTGGAGCCGCCGTAAATTTATTTAGCTAG
This sequence comes from Pinus taeda, assembly GCA_000404065.3. Classification (NCBI taxonomy): domain Eukaryota; kingdom Viridiplantae; phylum Streptophyta; class Pinopsida; order Pinales; family Pinaceae; genus Pinus; species Pinus taeda. The sequence continues at coordinate 27,808 of APFE031178168.1, read as the reverse complement.
AGTGCGTTGGGAGATCTGGTGATTTGCAGAGATATTTCCTATCTTGAGACTAGAATTTTGGTAGTGTTTTGCATGGTAGAAGTCTTGACCATTTGGTGGGCCAAATTTCTCCATTTTGGCAGTGTGCAGAGCTCACCAGAGAACATTTGCGGCAGGGGAAGAGAGGAACTAATTTATGGAGGAGAAGATAAATTTCAAAAGGGATTTTGTGTGGAATTTTAGCGGCATTACAATGGAGGAATTAATAGTTTTTGGAGTATTATTTCTCAGTAGTGTGTGTAGCCAGCCATAAGGTCACTCGCACTATTTGGTGGGCTCTCTCGTCACTAGAATCAACCCAAACACTTTCCGGGCTTTTGTGGGTATTTGGAGAGGAGTCTATGGCTGCATTTTAGCGTGATCCGGACAATATTCAGGCTAAAAATCCACTTTCTTTCAACAGTGGGTTTTATTAGTTAGCTGACAATTTGCACCACTTTGTTGCTTTAGTGGAGAGATGGTTTGGGGCCATTCCCTTTCTAGGTTTTGTTGGCCTTGTTGAGAAAGTGCACCAGCTAATTTCTCAGAAATTTCTGAGCACTTCCGAGGGAAACTTTTCCATTTCCTATATGGCAGCAACAACAAAAATTTATTGGGTCAACGTAGAGATTATGGAGGAGCTTCTACAATAGTTGGGCTTGATTATTATCACCTGAGTTTTGCCTTGCTTGCTTATAGCAAGCCCAGGTTCTACTGTTACCATCTATTGTACCCAATTTGCTCATATTAATAAAATGGCTTAGAGCTTGGTTCATATTTGTGGTGTTTAATTCATGTGCTTGCATGTTTTTGAGATTGCAATTTGTAGTAGTTCATAACCTCTATTATTTCTTGTATTTTCCTATTAGGAATATTACACAAGGTGGTACTAGGGCAGGTTGGAACCTGCATAGGGCATTGTATCGTTCTTCAAGTTGGAGCTGGTAAACAGGGTGTTGGAGCATCCTTCACGTTAGAGCTTGTAAACTAGGGCATTGGAGCATCCTTCCAGTTGGAGTTGGTAAACAAGGTGTAGGAGCATCCTTTTAGCTGGAGTAGATAAATTTGGAAGTTGGAGCTTCGTATTGATGTAAATCCTTAAAGACAAATATTAAGAAGTGTTAGGTGGTTTTTCTCCGGGAAGGGTATCCACCTAAAAATATGTGGTCTATTGTCTTGATGTTTGTGCATTGTTGAATGGTGTTGCTTACTGTTCATGTGATGTTAATATGAATTTAATGCTCTAAAGATTAAAAATTAACTAATTGGAAGGAAACACTAGTTCACCCCCCTCTTAATATTTCCAACAAACTTGGCCCCTTTGGTCCAATTTAGCATCCCCTTGGCTCACTGAATCAAACCACACGTGCGACTCTGGCAACTCGACCCTCATTAGAAAACTCCCACTGGTTGGAAATAAACTCGGTCTCTTTGGAATTTGACTTTTTTTTAGGCAAACTTGACTTCCTCTGAGCAAATCGATTTCTCTGGCAAATTTCTCCTTGCTCCGGCAACTCGACCTCTCTGAGTCAATTCGCACTGCTGGAAACTCGATCTCTTTTTGTAGAAACTAATTTTGAGAAACTAGAAATTGTTGTGAAAAATATCCTCTGACAATTCTGCTTCAATCACTGTTGATCTCAGTCTACTGGTGCCCTCATATTGTCACTCCACCCTTGCTATCATTGCAAATTATTATTTTATTAAATTGGTGGAATAAGTAACTAAGTGGAAAATGCCCCCCACTAATAAAATAATATTAAAAAGAGTGTAGAAGGATGGAGATAAAATATAAAAGGAGGTATTCATTTTGTAAATCATCTTTTGACTATTACACTTCATATTTCATCTTCTCTTGCAGTTGTTTAGCACAAGGCTCAGAGTGTTGTTTAGCACGAAGAATTCCACCCTCATTTTGGAGAACTTCGAGTGTCTCCGTAGTGAGGAAATTTGGGGAGTCCAATTCAGGGTCTTCAGGAAGTATATCCAAGTCTTCTTGGAGAAATCATCGATAAAAGTTGCGAAGTACTCATGTTCCCTGAGAGACTTTGTAGACATCAACCCACATATATCTGAATGCACTAAGCCAAGAATTCCCTTCGATCTGGTGTCACTCCTTGTAAAATCTACTTTCACAAACTTCCCCCACACACATCTGCTGTAAACATCG